>WAAG01044206.1:0-15474 GCA_013390105.1 Tichodroma muraria
AGAGAGACACTCAGGATGCCATTTGTTATGGTCTCCCTGCTGCCAACCTAATTAATCAGAAACTTTGGTCACATAAACACCTTCTGCTCTTGTCACCTGTGCAGCTACACAATTCCTCCAGTCTACTCCTGTCTACAAACTTCTGTGTTTTAAACTTAAGGGAAGAATCAGCTAACAGAAGATTGTGCCAAAATTACAAAAGTGGAGTAAAATAGATATTCTGAGTAACTGCTTTATCAGCTCTGACACCTCCATATTTCTTTTCTTCAAACAAGAGAAAAGCCGTTAAGCTCCAACACTTACAGCAGAGCTGATGTTTAGGAAATGTTCAGAAATGCCCCTTGGGCAGTCATCTCTGAAGTCACAGCCTGGAGCAATCCTAAGGACTCTGTGCAAGCTCTCTGTGCTCACTTATTCATCATCTTCTTGTCTTACGTAAGCTCCCAGACTGGCCTCTCCAAATGACCCAAGACTGACCCTTCAGATATTCCTTATTTAGCCTTGCTGAAGTCTTTGCCTGACTGTAAAATGTTATAGGCTGATTTATTAATGCCTGTGAGATGCATTTTTATGGAAGGGATAACAGAACTATGTAAGGGTTCTCGTCCTTTATTAGCTGCTTTTACTCTCAGTCTCAAGCAGCTCAATTCTCCCCACAGCAAGAATTGTCAGAAGCTGATCAGGACATAACCTGTAGTGAGGTGGGTTTTTTTCCCAATTGCTGTATAAAAAAAATGGGTGTGGTCAGGTAGGAATTTTCCTTGCCCTCTCAGCTCAGCAGCTTTATCAACTCAGGCTGCAGAAGCATCTGCCACCAAGCAAAAGCTCAGCTGCAGCAAGGACATGCATTTCAGGTTCAGCCAAGACCAGATGGTTTTTATCAGTTTGTGCAATAATATTTTATAATAACTGTAGTTCCCCCATCCTGTCTAGAGGCCTTTTAGCCGTGTTTCCTCCTGGACATTCTGGACACAAGGCTGGGGCAGCCATTGATTGAGGCCATTGAGCCTGGCCTCAGCCTCACTTTGACATCTATGGTGCTGAGGCAGTGGCTGTCATGCCTTGTAAGCTAAATTCAGATTTTCCATCATATCACTCCCTTCAACAAAAAAGGATGACCCTCATCTTCACAAAGCAATTATGAAAATTCACTGCAACCAAATAGCATGATTGAACCCAGAGCTAAACTAACAGAGAAAAAGCATGGGCAGGAAGCAAGATCACAGTGATAATTTGTCCAAGACATAAACCAAACAAACCAGATCATGGAGATTGCTGACCCCACTGAAACAACATCAAAACACAGAATGTTTCCAAGCATGGCAAAAGGCCTGAATGGCATTAGAAGTCTCCTGTGCCTTACGTCTTCTGCACCCACCAGAGTGACTCCTAAACAGGCAGGAACTGCTTTCATGCAGCTCTTTTGGTCCTCATAGCTCTCTGTCACTGTAAGCAGACAGCCTACCATGGAAGAGCACTGATACATACCAAGGAACTGGAGCTAATGCTTATGAGATATGGGAGTGGGAGATCAGGCGCTGTATAGAACAAGTATATCCGTGCTATTCCATGGTTTCTATAGTGTTTCATGAAGGGATAATGATCCCGGACTAGATGTCATCAGGAAATCCCATGGAGATTGAAGAGCATGTGGTCCCCTGCAGCAAAGCTCCCTCGTTGAGTATCTTCATTGTCCATGCCACGAATCAGTGGGTCCTGGTCAAGTAACATAGGATATGAACCCAGATTGCAGTCTGAATGCTTGTCACACAAAACCTTGCATAAAACCACCAAACTAATTCCAGATGAACCATCAAAGCGCTCTTCAGCTTTGTCAGAACTCACTCCCTGCCTTGCCATGGATTTCAGTGGGGTTTGGAACTGGCCTAAGAAGAGCAATTACAGGTTGGACTGGCTTTGAATTAACAGCCCAGCATCGAAACAAATCTCCAGAGGAGATTTTTATCCATTTTTGTATGTCAAGCTACTATGGGATGTAGTTTTCTTCAGTTTATTTTTTCATATTGAAATTCTAGACTTACACCACCAAGTAAAATACATTTAGGAGCGCATGAGAGTAACGTGAATAGAAGCAGCATAAGGAGGAAGCAGCTTCCAGAGAATACCATATTGTGCTGGTTTTGTCTGGGGTAGAGTTAATTNTTTGGAATGATGGTGTTTGTATTCCCAAGTAACCATGACATGTAACAGGGCCCTGCTCTCCTGGAGATAGCTGAACATCCGCCTGCCCATGGGAAGCAGTGAATCAATTCCTTGTTTTGCTTTCCCTCTGTGCATGACTTGCTTTTCCTATGAAAGTGTCTTTCTTTCAACCCACAAGTTTTCTGGATTTTGTCCTTCTGATTCTTTCCCCAGTCCTATTGGTAGGGGAGTGAGTGGGTGGCTGCATGGTACTTGGTTGCTGACTGAGGTTAAACCATGACACACAGTTGCTTAAATACTTTTTTCTTCAGAGTTTTTATGAATCAATAATTTCATTATTTACTTTATATTTTAGAGTGAGTTTTTATGTTTGCTTTTTGCATCCATTAAGGGCCCCAGTACGACTCGCTGAAACTTCTCAGAAATTTTGCTCTTAAGGATTTGTCATTCACAGCTCAACAACAGTGACTTTAATTACCTGCTTTAATGTGTTCTGATTCGCAGCTAAATGTTTCTAAAAGGTCTTGGACAGATGCCTCCTCCCTGTGCAGCAACATTTGAGACAGAAAGGTGAAAGATCCAGCAGTCCCAGTCTGCAATGCCCTGGGCAGAAGCACTATTTGGAGAGCACCATCAGCACAATTGCAATATCATAGAATCAGAGAAGGTCTTGGATTAAAAGGGACCTTAAAGATCACTTAGTTCCAAACCCCCTGCCATGGGCAGGGACAACTTCCACCAGACCAAGTTGCTCAAACCCAATCCAACCTGACCTTTAACACTGACAGAGATGGGTGCCCACAACTTCTTTGGATGACTTGTTCCATTGCCCTACCACCCTCACAGAGAAGAAGGTCTTCCTAAAATCCAATCTATAACTCTCTTCTTTCCGTTTAAAATAGTTTCCCCTTGTCCTATCACTGTATGCCTCTGTAAAAAGTCTCTCAATGTTCTCAGGTACAAGCTGAGCTGTGGACGAGTAAGGGTAGTGCTGGCCAGGGCAGCAGTTGTCTATGCAGGGCCAAGTCATGCCAGTGGCTTCTGGAACCTGCTTCCAGCTGTGGAACAAACCCCTCCAAGTGCTGCCTTTCTTGAAGCAGCTTTAACCACCTAATCCAGCAGATGCACATCTCATGGAACTGCTATTTTTTTGGTGTTTTCTTGCAGTAGAAATATATACAAATGGTGCCAAGGGACAGACAGCAGCTCCTGGTGGAGCTGAGGCATTGAAGAAGAGGCACTGTTTCCTAGCACCTTGTTTCTCCACAAGATTCACATTTTGCTGGTGTTTAGGGGGAGTTAAGTCTTATAAGACCCAACTCTCCCAGGCTAACCTGGGTGTCAGAGGGAATTTTAATGTTCTTGGTCAGACTTGTCTGAGGAAGATGAAACATGGCATCCTTTTCTCCAGGCCTTTATATACCTAGTTTAGCTAAAGGCAAAATCTCCCTTTCTCACCTTTCTTGACTGTGACTGTCTGAATTTGGCACTATTTCATTTTTAGCAAAGTTACATATACATATATATAACATAAGCAGAACGACCAAGATGATGGAAAACATGAGATCTATAGTATTTGTAGTCTGATAGCACATAGGCATCCAAAGACAAGTCATAAAACACAGTTGCCCAAGGCCATCTCCTGCACCACTAGAGCTCTTTCCATTTCCATTTCTCTTTTGTACTCAGGAATACTACACCTCTTGCCCAGGGCACTAGCCATGTTATTGCCATTACTGAGTGGGAACCACAAAGACACTTGAAACAAAAGGTCTATGTTCAAAAAAGAAAAATACTTCATTTTCCTTGTCAATTCTTTGTTGCACAGAATGTACAGCAGCTACAGAGGAAGCAGTAAGTTAACTCCATTTGTCCTCAGTCCCGGACAGTATCTCTCACTAATCTGTGCTTTCCTGAGTCTATGGTACCACGTAGTATTTCCCAAAAATATAGTTTTATGTCAGCAGAATAAATACCAGCCTAAAAAATCTTTACATCAGAGGGGTTTTGCATCCTGTTTGATTCAAAGAGCATGGATGTAAGAGACGTTCAGACACAAACTCAGCCTCATTGGCAGGGGTAAGATTGAGTCAGCACTGAGTTCAAACAATGTCAAAGTTTGAGTCACGTACACCACGCAAACCTGCTCTTAATCAGAGGCTTCCTGCCCTTACGTTCATCCCTTTGTACTTAATAACAAAGCAGCAGGAATACTTTTACACAGCTGCAGCTCTCTCTTTTATTTGCATTTTGGGGATCATTAAGTGCTACCAAAAGCAGAAATATGGTTGCGTCCCTGTTTAACTCTTCAGGTGAGCACTGGAAACGGAAGACACTCTCGCAGAAGGTGTGAACGCTGGCACAGCCCGCCGAGGGAACCCACCCGCCGCCGCTGTGCGGGGGCAGCCCAGCCCCCGGCTGAGTCACCGGCGCCTCGCCTCTGAGCAGAGGCTGCCAGCGGGGAAAATTGCCCCCCGGGCTCCCTCCGCCCTCCTGGTGGGTGAATGCGGATCCCACTCCCAGGATCACGGCTTTCTGGAGTGACATTAAGGAGTCCTTACTGCCCAAAGTGGACATGCCGCCCCCCTCCCCATCCCAGTCTCCACGTGCTGTGACAAGTATCCCGGACCATTGCTGCTGCCAGCACAGGTGGCTCCGATGCTGGGCGTTGAGCCTCGATGCAGAGCCCGGGTGCCGCCTGCAATTTGTGTGTATTTGTAACTGAAATCAGTTTCCACGAGGTCTAGTCTTTTCTTGTGTACCGTTCTGCATCTTTTGTATTGTTGATGGCTTGTAAAAAGAAAAGCTGGCAGGAAAAAAAAACACAGAAGCAAGAAGAATAAAATCAAACCCCTTAAGCTGACAAAGTTACTTTTAAATTTATGCAACACTGCATCCACAAGGGTGTTTAACCACAATTATGACAAAATCAGAATCTCCAGATTGAAAAAGATTGATTCATTACTTATAGATTACTTATCATCCAAGAATTTTTTTTTTTCTTTTGTTTTTGGAGGATTTTTGGTTTTCTTCTGGGTTTTTTTTGTTGTTGAGGTTTGTGTTACAGCCTTTATATAGGTAGAAGCAACCCTTAAGACATTCCTTACTACCTCTTTGCTTTTTTGTTTTTCTTCACCTCATCTTTAACTGCAATGAATGCTGTCACACAAGAAGAATTTTGATTCTTCTCATTTCTGAGCTGCAATAAAATTATTTTGGGTCATTTGTTTTTGTGTCTGTGCATGGCTACTGGTTTTTTCTCTTTTTTTTAAGTAGGCTATGTACCTCTGTATCCAAAGCAACCGATCTCTGGTTAATGATTCTCTAGAAATTCATCGTAGAAGGTTATTAGTTTTCTCAAGAACTGGTAAAAAAAGCTTCTTAAAATTAAAAGAAAGATCTACCCTAAACTTATGAGCTAAGCAACCCAAGGAAAGCCCACAACTAAACAATTTGAAGTGGGGTTTCAGGGGGGTTTGGTCTAGGCTTCCTTTTATGGGAAGGAGGAGTACCCAAAACTGAATGCCAAAAAAAAAGCAATATCAATGCTTGCTGGATCTGGTTTAGAATTTGACCAGCTGGCAGAATATAAAGAGTGAGAATAAACAGACAAATTATCATAAAAAGAGGAGAGAAGAGTGTCTGAAGATATTGGCTTTATTTAATATATTTACAGTGCTCCAGAAAAATAAAAGGAGAGTTGTCACAGCAGCATGACAATCTTACAAGATTATTTAGGTTAATCACGCCAAAGTAGCTCTATCTATTTTTTCACTCCAGCACAGACAGCTCTCCACTACAGGGCCCAAGGGAAGAGAAGGGACAGATTATGAGAACACCAGACTCTCTGGACTTTGCAACAATTAGTATTCACATCTTTTCTCTCAGATGGCTATCACTTGCCCAAAATTGAGCCATGCTGTTCCAAGGAGACCCCCCTACCGACGTAATTTGTAATTACTGGTGACAAAGCATAGGACTTCTAGAACTCTAAGAAAGAGGATGTTAAAAAATATAATAGAGAAGTTGTTGTTTTTTTCCTCTTCCCTCAGCAAAAAAAAATTACGGCTCAAATTTTCCAGAATGCTGTTGCCTCAGGTACATAACCAGCATGAAGAAATTCAGAGATGTAGAGTTTGCCTGAGATAAAAACAGCTATAGACATCATTTGATAATTGGAAGTGTGAAAATTGCAAATATTGCAAGTAATTACAGAACAGGTGTAATCAATTTCCCCAATGTAACAGGGATGTGATGCAATTATAGAGGAAGGCAGAAAGCTCCTCTTGCTGGTACCAGTTGTTTCTCTTCTGCTTAGTGTTGACTGTATTAACCATTGCTTTCGTTTTTCCCTGAATGTTTCCTTATTTTTCAATAGCTCAGTAGAGGCACTTAATCCAGCAGGAAAAATTTACTTCTCACCTTATGCATCATTAAAACCTCGAGTTACTTCTTTTGAAAGCCTTTGCTCAAGGATTTTTGGAAGCTTAGTTCTCCATTCTTTATTAGTCTTCTAAGCTGTTATGGAGAATTAAAAGAGGTCAACCAGGCATAAATTTCTACCATGGAAATCTTGCTTATATCCTCCAAGATATCATGCTCCTTAGTTATTTTATTCTTAATTATCATTTCTCCTCATTTACTTGGTACTAACATAAGACTCACCGACACATTATTCCTAGTGTATTTTGAAAGGAAATATGATTCCCTTGCCCTTTCTGCTATTATTAGCTCATTTAATGACCATTTCCTTGGTCACTAAGACAGCTGCACAGTCTGACATAGATCAACGTTCACAAAAAAAACAATTCTTTGCGTTTAAGTCAGAATTTCAACTGTGGCTTATTCCAGATTTAATTACTCCTTCAATTTGTAAAGCTAGGGAGATAGTGTCCTATGTTTATTATAATTCATTAGAACTAATTGCAGAAGCCTGTTTTCCCCCACTGCCAAACTAACCTTCAGTCTGAACTTCCCTCTGCTCTCTTTCAAAGCCTTTTTCTTCAAGAGCCTCTCTGAGCTCAATCTCTGCAAAATCCATCGTTCCTATTAACTTCACTGGAGTTTATTCCACTCCTGGCTGGGAGGAGGTGAGGAACAAACACTGCCATGATAGGCGCTGATCTACCACTAAGGTCACCAAATAAGCTGATCCTCTGACAGCTTAAAACTGATCCAGACTAGGTGGACATGGGATGGGTGAAAAGCAAACCACACCCTGTCTGATGGCAGCAAAGAGGAGCAGTGAGTACTGCCTGCTCTCTGCTCACCTGGGTCAAGCCTGCTCTCCAAGGTGACCTGCTGCTGAGGATCAGGTCCAAGCACATACCACCTGCTGCTGCTGCTGCTGGTTACAGCATCCCTCTGGATTCTGTTCCTCCATGCTGACACATGAGCACTTATAGGACAATTTGGTTCAGGGAAGCTTATACCACTGCTGAATAACACAATTCTTATTACTCACAGCAGCACCTCTGAAATTCAGGCCTCTTCCTGGCTTTGTTTTTTTTTTTTTTTGCATCTTGTTTACTACAAAATGAAGTAGCTTGTTAGGAGGTTTGTTTTCATATCTCCTTGACACTCTCCTTGTCAGTGCTCTTTTGGTGTGCACATTCCTTGATTAGAATTTTTTTCTTGACAACCACAAGCCCTGAACAGATGTCTACAAATTAAAAATTAGCTTGACTATATTTTTGGTTGAAACAAAGTGCATATTCAGAACAGTGTGAATTTGTCTTCTCCCTGACTCTGGTTTTCATATTACATATTTCAGCTCTACTGAAAATATCACTATGTTCTGCAAAGATGCTGAAAACAGTAAACAAATAATTTCCCTGAGATTTTTGTTTGTGCAATGAATCTTACCTAGTTCCTAATTGCTGTGCTTCATGCGATCAGCCAGCTGAAGAAGCTGTTTAATAAAATTGCTATTAGTGTCTGAAGGGATAATAAAGGCTATCACTACCAATTTACACTTTAAATGTTCATAGCTTTTTCTCTTATTTTAGTGCCATATTTCTACAGCTGCTTGACACATTGAAAAACATTTCTGCTATTCAGCAAGGATCACCACGACAGCCATTATTTACTTCAGCAAAGCCAGATATATATTGTGTGTAAAGGAATAAATCAGCTCAAAAGGCCTGCCTAGGTGTCCAAGTCCAGGCAGACCATCCCACTCTGAGGCTGTCAAGGAAACCAAAATCATGGAGGTTTGTTCGGGTTCAAAATAGCCCTGAGGAGATGGTAAAGTTTGTTTCTCAGAACTGTCCCTGCTCCGTGGAGTCACTGCTAGATCTCAAGACTCATGAGGATTACAAAGACAGTTCTTCTATTCTTTAAACTTTCCACACCTCTGATTTGGCACAGGGAAGTTGCAGTACCCTCCCTCCACATGATGTTGGGATAAAACACACATTCATAAGCATGGAGCAACGAATGCCAGCTTGAGACTGCTGAAAAATGGTGACATCTCCACACTTCTAGAAATTTATTGGTATAGGATATTGAAATAACACCTATTTCTCTAAATAGTTTATAGCTTTTCCTGAAGCAGAACACAGGCATCCACACCTGTACCTATACAACACAGATTCTCTTTGAGACAAAATATATCTTTTATCCTACTCAACACAGAGCAGTTTCATTACCTGCAGCCTTGTCCACAGCTGATTTCAGACCGCCTGGGCTAGAGGGAAGCTGATAGGATTTCCCTGAACTTGGGTGGAAAGCACTACTAACCTGACCAGCAGCAATTTGCACAGATGTTGCCCAGCCTCAGGACACAACAGAGATCCACAAGCTCTCCCTGCTGCCCACATCATAACCAAATCCCTCTGACTGGGAGTCAATATTGTACAAGAAAAATGAGCCAATAAAATTTTCATCTTGCCTTTCAAAACACTGTTGATTAAGCAATACTATCACCCTATAAAGTAGTAGGATCTGGATGACAAAATTCACAATGAGTGGAGATAGCTGAGCTTCATTTGAAATTATCTCATTTATGGACAATTAGGTTCTTTATTACAGCTATGCCTGAAGTTGTCCATTCTCTTTCCTCTGGATGCTTGGCCACCCAAAACAATAATTTACTCTTGGTCATGTTTCTGTTGATGAACAAACACAAGTCTGGTGTTCAATTTATGAGCAAAAATACTGCAGGATGTGAAAATGCATGAAATAGGAACATGAAAATCAACAAGATATAATTTCCCTGATAATATGCAGTCCCACAGGTAAAAACTTGTATCAGTTAGGCCCAAAATTTAGTTGCATTAGCTAGTCTCAGCACCCTTTCATAACTCTGCATTACAAAAAATTAACAGGACGACAGGTTTTAGTGGTGTCTCCTATTCTACAATTAAAATACCTTTTCCCTTTCTTGTTCCAGAACATTAACAGTCTTTTTCCACATTATACAAAATTCTTCTGCAAGTCCTTGAAATAAAAATCAAAACTAAATCTTCTAGAATGTTGCAAAATTGTAGCTCCTTCACTCTTCCTATAAGACCCCTACACATTCTCTGGTCAAGGCCTCAGTAAAACACGTTCTCTCTAGTCATTGAAAATATATATGGAGGAGTGGTCAAAATCTTTTAAAAGCAGCTAAAGGAACATTCTGTGGGAATTCATGAGATTGAAGAGGATCCAAGTATAACAAAATTTGAGGAATGTGCTGGATTTTATCCTAAAGTTTGTTTATGTACCTTGAAAGTGGAAGTAATGCAAAACAAAGGAAGTTAAATGCAGCTGAGGACCCCAGGGTATGCTGTTCCATTTGCAGCTTAGCTCTAGTAGCTCCATGACACAAATAACCTTTCTTCTGCAAAAGGAAAGGATGACAAAAAAGGCAGAGACTTTTTCTCTTCTTTTCCCAAACGACAATTATTGACTTTAAACAAACAATACCAGTCAGAGAGGAGCTGTTCCATGAACAACTTTCTCACTTTAGATGTAGTGACGAGAGTTTGTCTATACTACAGCTGCAAATACTGGCTTGACAAAAGCTCCCACCCTAGACCATCTTTAGAAATATGGTGTGAAAAACAAAGAAAACAGATTTCAGGAGGGAATTAGGATTCAGGCAAAAATTTCCATGACCAGACCTGGTAGTAGTGGGGGCTGGGAAGAAGCATCTGTTCCATTATTTGTTGAAAGTGCTCATAAGGTGATGATGTAACTGAAATTCTGTGTCTGTTATTGTCTCCTCTGACTATTCATCCTTCCTCCAGACAACATATGCATTTTCTTTATCTCCTACCATTGTCATTTAAAACAATACAACATGAGAGTTTGTTTTTTGTTTTATTACCTCT
This sequence comes from Tichodroma muraria, assembly GCA_013390105.1. NCBI lineage: Eukaryota > Metazoa > Chordata > Aves > Passeriformes > Sittidae > Tichodroma > Tichodroma muraria. Next base: position 10,482 of record WAAG01044206.1, read on the forward strand.
GGTATCAAATTATCTGGCCTAAGCAGTTCTTTCCTTTAAAACCCTTGTCTCCTGCATTCAGATTACCTTCTTTTTCTTTCTTTTTATTAAGTGTNCCATGAAGCACAAGCTGCAGGGAAAGGCAGACCCACTGTAGCATGGCAAAGCCTGGAGTGGGACAGGGAAAGGGCTGGGAAAGAGAGATGTGGAAGATGAACAAAGGCAAATCCATGGAAGATATTAAAATTGGAATAAGAGCAATAGTTAGTAGCTAAGAAAATCGTTAATAAAACTGATTCCATGGGAGGGGGAAAAAAAGCACATGTAAAAATTTCATCTGTTCTCAAATGACTTAGCCTACAGTAATGTAAGCAAAGAACTCTTGAGGACACTGTGTTTGTTTTGTGGATTACTTCCTGTGTCTTTAAAGAAGCTCCAGGTATGATGAAAAGATAAGAAACACGTCTTTTTACTCTGTCAGCTTCCTATGGGAACTTTCACTTTCCTTCACCAACCTTTTCTGTTGTGCAGACTTAATTTTCTTTAAACAGCAGGACATTTAACTCAGACTTTGCTTTCTTCAATATATGTTGTTGCAAAAGGTTTTTTTCCACATGATGTGACCTATGTTTTTGGCTGAATTTCACAATGAAGAGTAAATTTTTCCAGAAATTTGACAGTTCAAACCATCTTGTCAAAAAAATTATTTCAAATTTCTGAATGCTAATTGATTTAATTCATTGAATATTTCACAAGGGTTTTTTTCTGATTTTGGGGGGTTAAGCAAACATCAGAGCATTTTTCATTCAGACAAAGATAAGGAAATCTAGTTTGATGTCTTGTCCCCCCTTTCTCTCTTACAGTTTGAAGGTTTTTCAAGGAAGTAAATGAGAAATAATCCTGTGATTTTCAGCAATATGTTTGTGTAACTAGATTTCTGTAACTGATGAGAAGCATGTTAGGTTGGAAATAAGCATGGGAAAAATGGAAGAAGAAAATAGGATGATGTTGTTCTCTTTAGCAGGGACCAACACTGATAGGAGCTGATGCTTCTTTATTTCCAGCTCATCTGCTGTTAAATTTTGTCTGAGCTTGTAACATTATTAATTCCCCCTCTGGAGCAAATATTGGGCTGACCTGCATGAGGAACTTTAGACAATTCCCCCTTTTCATGACACTAAAATATGTGGTTGAAAGCTCATATAAGACTTCAAATAAAGTCAATAGATTTTCCATCAAGTCCAAAATGTTGTTCTGGTTCAAAACAAACGATTGAAAATAGCCCCAAGAGTGTCAATGTTTTTTGCCTGTCAATGATTCCCACATGAAATATGCACAAATTACAGGTAAAACAATATACCTCTTCCTTCCTTTTTGACATAAAATCTCTCCCTGTCATCTGAAGTAATTTTATGTACTTTCTATAAACATTCTGAAAGTTTAGGAGATCAAACTGGGTTATGCTGGTAAAAATGTGAAGTTTCATCACCAGTACAGTATTCCTGCAATATTCAGCTCTGGAAGGAAGGAAAGGAAGAAGTGCTTATTGAAATCCCCCATTTCATCTGTTGCCATGAAATCTGTGCATGAATAACTGGATGGGTGATTGTGTCTTACAACCTACACAGACACCGGGGAACTGGGAGACCAACAGACATGAGGAGGCCTGCAGTGGGGGCAGCAAACCCTGCTCTTTTCCTGGCCTAGGAGCAATGAAATAAGACATAAGATGACCCATTCCATCACCATGTTTATGCTTGCAAAATGAAGGCCCCGCTAACTGCAGCAGGAATCTGTGAGGCACTGTGAGTTTAGTCATTTCAGCAAAGATTTATTGGAATGCCATACATCAAATGACTTGTGCAAATAAGAATAGGTGATGGTAGGTGAAAATTAAAGAAAGGAGATGGAAAGAAATATGGTAACAGAGAAGCAGAGTTCAGAGAAAAAAATAGCCCATGATTAATAAGTACTGCTGGTTTCAGTTGTCAGCACACAGTACACGAAAATCTCTCTTTAGCAAAGAATTATGAGCAGCTGTAACTGAAGTAATGTTGTCCTTTCCAGGCTGATGGCCTTGGAAGGGTGCTCTGCTAGGCAAGAGCATATATTAGTAGAGATTTTATTTTGAAAGTGCATAAAGGGTAAACCTTTTTTATCCCCTCTTATGTTTTAGTTACCTACCAAAAAACATTTCCACAGGATTATAAATTTTATCCTAAGAGAGCTTTATAAAGAGCTTGTGGCAGCCCATTTCCATGTGTGACCAGCCTTTGATGTCTAAAGGCTACACAAAAAACACCCGTGAAAGAAGACTGTAAAGACAGCTTCAATCAATAATGTTACCATGATAGATTTTCACTTGCCTTTGATCCCGTGTCTAAATAGCCTGTGCCCATTCACGTGGGTTCCTGTGAAAGAAAAAGCAAGTGCTGCCACCTCTTCTCCCTAAGATTATTGTTATCCTGGAGATTTGATACCTCAAGTAGTCAGCATGACCAACATTCTGTGTTTCACCAAGCAGTGAGCTGATGCATTCCACTCTCCCAGAGCTGAGCAGCAGGTTCCTAACCTCATGCTGCTGGATGATATCCTGAAACATAAGGTTTTTCTGTCTTTATTGACTTTCCTGTATTGCAGATAACTCACTGGAGGAAAGAAGAAAGACATGTGGAATTAACCATATAGACTGAATGAACAACAATTTTTGTATCTGATAAACCTTTATCTTTGGTAAGTGCAGATATTTTTAATCCTGGAGTTCAAAATAGACCTAGAACTTCCATAGATTAAAGCAATCAGTTAAAATAGATGCGCAGTACGTAATATATTTCCCTTTGCCTCAGATGAAAGGTCTTAGTCTATTCTTTGTAAAGTGCTCAGGGCACTTCAGGGTCTTTGAAAGTTCTCCATCAATCTTCTCTGACAGGTCCCACGGCTGCTGGTGAATCATTCTTATTAGACAAGACCAGAATCTTTATTTGAATTTTAATTATTGCTTTTGGCATTTAGGCACGGCACAAATACCTAAATCAGGCACACAGTCAGTCTACCTGCATGCTGGAGTACCAAAGCCATTGTGTTAGGTCACAAATATTTTTATTTAACCTTCAAGGAATCTGGATTTTTACACTTAAATTATATTTCTATACCTTTTCTCCAAACACTTCTGACCATTCACCCATCCCTCTTCTCTACTCCCTGCCTCACTGTCAGGGATAAACTGAAATTCTCCCGGGCAGAAGTAGAGTGCCAAGTGCTACAGTGGTAAGAAAGGCAGTTTTCTCAGTAGTTTGCACTGGGATCGTGCGCAATGCAAAGTGTTTATTTTGTGGTAACTCATCCACTTCACTGTAAACTAATGCACTACTCTGGTTTGAAATATCTTTCATTTGTTATTTTTCAGTCTTCAGGAAAAATGCCCCCAAAATTGTGACATTTTCATAGGTGTTCATTTTGATTAATGTCTCTAGGTGGGGGGAAAATGAATCATTTGTCTCACTCTACATTATTTTCATATTGACTTGCTATGAAAGGGAGGCTTAAGCTGTGACACTTACTGTCCATCTGCCCATTCATCTGTTGAGCTGTCTGTCAGTCCCTCCTTCTCAGTAGTTTTTGAGCTCACTAGCCACTTTCAGTCAAATTTGACAAATGGCATCATAAAATCAGTAGTAGGTACCAAACGATGAGGGGACAGCAGCAGCCAGCTGGCCAACAAGCATGTGAATGCTGCCTAGCCAGCCAGTGAGCAAGGGACACCTTACACAGGCCAACAGGCAGGAGAGACTGGGACATTGCCCTGGTGATGTGTAAGACATCTGTGCCACTTCAGCCACTAATGGAACACTTGTTAGCCTGACAAATCCACTCTGTAACTGACTGGCTACCTGGTGCATCGCTGCACACCACACCTGCCTTGCTATGAGAGTGAGAGGTTTGCTGCTGGAGAGGAGGGACAGTGTCTCCTCCATGTCCTGCTCTCAGTTAAGCTTGGGAGAGCATCTGCTCTGCACCCATTCTGCCAAAATGCCGTGCATGGGCAGAGGGCAGGAAAGCTGCCTTTGCCTCGAAAGGCAGGAGAGGTTCCTCTTTCCCATGGAACAGAAACCATCCTAGGCAGAGCAGGGAGACATTAAACAGGAGGTGCTGCACATGGGGAGAAAGGCATGGAGGGCCTTTCATACTCAGGGCCCAGAGTAAGAACTCAGCAGTATTTGCTGCATGAAACAGCTGCTGCATCACAGTCATTCAGCCTCTGGCCTGGGAACAACCTGGAGGTGAGGATCTATCTCACGAAGACACAGCAGTACTTGACTGTGCATCCCCTTCCTAATCATATTCTGATTCAGCCTGAGCTTTCCCTAGTTTAAAATGTTCCATGTTGCAGAGTGTGTTCCAGTAAAACCTCTTTTCCTGTTGTTCAAAGGCCATCTGGTGCTGCTAACATGCTTGGTTTAAATTAATTGCTTAGGCAGAGTCACCTCAAGGCTCTGGCTGGCTCTGAGTGCCGTGACTTCGCCCAGATCTTTCTGATGTTATTTCCTACCTTCCTCATGCATCACCCTACCTGCTGGTCAGGGTTTGAAACATCAGATGGGGTCCTTGCTTTCTCCTGGATGCAGCAGGAGATATGGGGAGAGGAATAGGTGACAGGAGTAGCATTCAAGGATTGCTGGCATTGGCTCCCCTCATTTTTTATGTCATCTTTCCCTTTGCATTCCTCTTGAGTCCTAACTGCTTTCCAAGTCAAAATGCCAGCCTGCACAATGATTCCAGCTACTCCAGCCTGGTTATCAAAACTCCCAGAAATGTCTGGAAGCATCTACGCAATATATCCACCTTGTCAGCAGAGACCCTTGTAACCACACAGAATTTGGAAAATAAAAGAAAATAAAAATTTAGGGCAGAAATTATATGGGGCACAGCTACACAGGTTCATAGGTGGGAGGGGTTTATTATATTTTATTTATAGTTGTGTAATTTGTTTATATTTATTTTAAATTTTATAGAT
>WAAG01044207.1:3301-33909 GCA_013390105.1 Tichodroma muraria
AAGTGTCTAAAGCTGCTAACCATACACACATTTTAAGAACTGAAATACTGCAGCTAGCATGTACTACAGGATCTATATTTCTTATCTGATGGCTCAAAGTAACTTATATCCTTTTTTCTTTTTCCCTGTCACATTAACAAGGCTATGATAATTAAACAGCAATTACCTAAATGTTTAAATCTTTGGTCTCTGTCAAATTAAGCCTTTCTCAATCTACATAAATTCATGCACAAGAAATGATGTTATTCTGGTGTTGAGCTGAGGGTCCTAACAACATCTGGTACTTCTAGCCGTGGAGCAGTGACTGAACTGTTTGAAGGCAAAACAGCACTCAAAACAGCACTCAACTACAAGCTAGGAAATGTGAAGCCACTGAATGGATTCAGATGGGTAAAAGTCAAGGGCAGGCACAGGTTTCTTTGGGCAGTCTGCATCAGCTGTTAGTAGAAGAAATACTAAAATATATTGAACAGGCAAAATTGACAAAAACCCCCACAACAGCCAGAGTTGCTCTTTTAGGAGAGTAACTCCCAGTCCGAATGATGACAATTAAAAGTTCCTAAAAGCACTGCTTTGGGGAAATCCGGTTTATATTGTGCATGTGTCATGGGACAACCCAAAAGAGGAATGACTGCTTTCAAAAGCTGCTGGAAATACCATGCCACAGAGTATAAACAGGAGAGTGCCAACAGCTTCTGATGTGCAACACCTCAAAGGTGTTTCACTGTCTGTAAGGGTCATCTCTGAATAATGTGCTGCGGATTTTCAAAGCACACATTTTTCTCTGGGACCCTTTATTTGGTACTGTAGTGAACTCAGAAGCTCTTTTCAGTCTTAAGGGAGAGGGGAAATAATTGCTTTTTTTCTGCCCCACTTTGAGGAACATTCTGTAGAACGACAAGTGGTTAGAAATTAGCTTCACCAGAGGTAAACCTGGACGTAGATTGCTCAAGTTGCAGTGCAATGAGCAGTATATTGCTGCAGTGTAATTGCCTAAAAGCTACTTAAATAAATTGTCCACAAGCTTCCTATAGCTGTGATATTAAACCAGAAGTAGCATGTGATCAATAAACTGAAGCAAAAGACATACAAAATAAAGCAGTCAGGTAAAAGAGGAAGCAGTCTGGGACAGCACTGTCACTCAGTTTTGTACAAAACAGCATGTTTGACACTGTGCCCTCTTAGTATGGCTGGCACACCCCAAAGTTTTGAACTGGCACCCTTGCCCTGATGGGGAGAAATTGGATGTGAGCACAGCTGACTCTCCAAAAGAGATTTTAGGAATTGCTGAATTGAAAAGGTGAAAATTGGGTGGTGAATTTGCTCAATTCTTCAATATAATACAACAGCTCAAGATCTAATCCCTTAAATTAGCAGGATAGCAACTTATTTCTATTCAGTCTCCTTTGTTGCTATCCCTTGAGAAAAAAAAAAAAAGTTCCTGATATCACCTAAGGAAATTAATTAAGCTTGACAAAGCTTCTTACTTACACTGGGAATTTGAACTTAAAATTGGACATTCCAGTCAGAATTCTTTTGCACGATTCTTACTGTAGGTCACATGAAAACAGCTTGCAATGGACTGGAACAAGATTCAGCTGGTGCTATCCATATAAACATGGTAAACCACTAATTGCATTTTTTTTAATGAAGGAAAAATGTATAAACAAATTCCATTCGCAGAATCAGTGATTTCAGCTGGGTGGAATTCTGCAAATGCCTCTCCTCATCAAGCAGCCAAGTTGGGTAGCTACTACTGTCTTTGTGAATACTGAATTGGGGCATTATGCCCATACAGAAAATGCATGTGGGGAAGAAGGACAGGTCATCCTTCATGCACACAGGAACACCAACACAAGTGGAGTGTGTTTGTTTTCTGCTACTTGTGTAAATTTCAAAATGTAATTTATATCTAAGATACAAATGAGACATTCTATCTCATCAAAATGGCCCTTCAGTTGAAGCCAATTGCACCTGTATAAATGCAAAGTGACATGCAGTACATAAAGATTTTCTCTCTGGTACTTCAGAGAGATGCTTTTGTGCTCCTTTGTGCAACAGGCAGCACCAAAGTTGTATGAGAAACAGCTGTTTCTATGTACCCTCCTGTCTTTCTGCCACAGATGTGTTCCAGCATAAAATTCTAGTTGTTCATTTCTGACACACTTGTTTCAACTCTTGCATTGCTTTTTGGGCACAGCAGAAATGGAGGCAACACCACCTGCCTGACCTCTCCATCCTACACTGCATTCCAGCACTGAGGTCCAGGTGACTCCCAGGCCTCCCTTCTCCGGGCTGAACAAACCCAATTGTCTCAGTTCTTCTGCCACAGGAGAGGTGCTCCAACCCTCTGATGAGCTTGGTGACCTCCTCTGGATTCACTCCAGAGGCTGATGTCCTTTTTGTGCTGGGGACCCCAGAGCTGGATGCAGCACTCATGGGTGGGGTCTCCCCAGGGCTGAGAGGCAGCATTGCCTCCCTCCCCTGCTGCCCACACTGCTTTGGATGTAGCCCAGGACATAACTGGCTTTCTGGGCTGCAAGTTCACACTGCCAGGCCATGTCCAGCCTCTCCTCCACCAGCACCCCCAAGCAGAAAATTAATCCTGTCCTGGCCAAACTAGGACACCTGTGGATATTACTCCCTGGGATGATGGCTTATTTTAGACCTGTGTGTCTTGCTGTAGGGAGACAGAAGTCCCAACCTCTGCCCCTCTCTCTGACTTTCCTCTTGACCTTGGCCATTTTTGTCTCAGTAAAGGGACCTACAACATGCACAGTGTTGTTTCACACACACAAGGCAGACTGACTTTGATAAGCACTGTTCAACTAAAGACAATATTAAAATAGGAATATGGGGTGGTTTTTACCACAGAAGAATGCTGGAAGCAAGCAGAAGAAAAGGATTTCTGTGCTGTATTCAAACATGAGCTCTCCCACTGGAGTTTCTCCCTCAACAGCATTTAATTTTCTCAGGGAGAAGATCTAGGGAGAACTAAAAAATCTCATCTCAAATACTTTCAGCAATAGGGTCTCTACTTCATGCCTACCACTGCCAATCTGGCAGGGCACTGCAGCTGGCAGAAGTAATTTCTGCCTGATGGCAGAACAGCATCTACGTGAAACAAGTTGGTGATCTCAGGCCAATTATGTAAGAACGTATTTCTGCATCACCACTGGAAATAATTAGCAGTTGTATGAACCACAGGGACACCAGCTTCTGCTGTGCTTTTTCTGTGGACAGTATAATTAGCTTTGGCTCAGACAGTGAGCACTAAGAAACCTGTAATAGGCTGAGAAGAGGCTTGTAACCCCACTCTCTAAGAGCTCGCTTTAAATAAGCAGATTGGGCCATTTAAAGCATTCCCTATACTTTATTGCCTTCCCCCCCTCAATTTTGGGCTACAGATCAAGCTTAATTGCCATCATTCTGCTTTCCTTCAAGTCCTCAAGGGGAGTAAAAATGAAAGCTAGCACTACTGAATTCCATCGTCTTAAAACATTTTCCCTCCATCACCAGGAGCGCACAACATCAGCTGCAAACCACATTGCGACGGAACTTTACACCACACACCTGTAAATATCACTGTTTCAAACCCTGAGCAAAGCAAACAGCATCTGAAACCAGTGTTTGCACTGGTGGGAAGTCCTGCTAAAATCAAGGGAGCCGGATCAACCCCTGCTCCTAAAACACGACATTTCAAAGCTCACACCAAAGAGGCTGCAGGCTCTTGTTCCAGGTGTGCCTGTTCCTCAGGTGCTGCTGTACAGGAGAGCAGCAAGCAGGACTACCAAAACGTAAGGAGAGCAACAAACCAAGGCAGAGAATCCCCCTCTTGTGTCCTTTATTCACTCTTAACCAACACCTGTCACATCTTCAATTGCATTTCCTCGCACCCAGAAAAACAGCAAAGCCCTTCTCACAGCTGCAGACTGCTCCTGTAGCAGCAAAATATCCCTCTTGACTAACACCTCTACTGGACCTGAAGAAGTTTTGAAGTTCTGCTGCCTTTTTGAGACCATAGCTACATTTTCATAGAGCACAACCACCTTCCTCCAATTTTGCAAGATTTAGCTGAGCTGAAGGCTGAGCTTGAAAGATGCAATATCACCCAGTTCTGAAGAGTTGACTCGGGAAATACACAGTTCTTATTTCACTGCTTCCTTCTGTATTTTCCAGGCAGAAAAACTGTACATGTGCTGTTTTTGTCTGAACTGGTTTCACAATCAACACAACTTTGATATGGTTGAAAATAAGGAGCCAAAAACACAAAGCTCCCTGAGAACAGTCTAATTGTGCTGTATTTTCTGGCTGTCTAATCAAGGAAACCTGAGAAATCCAACAAGAAAAATGCACTCTAGCACTCAAAGAAAATTAGATACTTCTTTGGGCCTCCCTGACACATTTTCCCTGCAGTTCGTTTTGGATTTACACAGGTGCTACCCAAAGCAGAATTTGGCCACTTTCTCTCAGGTGGCCTGACACATTTACTGCAGTGTGCAGATATGCCCATATATTTTATACGCATTTAAAGCACATTTCCCCGACTAAAACCCTCTCCCAGAGAGTCTCCCTAGGTCTCTGTCTGATTTTGGCTTCATTTACTCCCTTGCAAATGAAAAGCAGTTCCCTTGAAGTCAGTGAGGTAACACTTGTCTTAAACGTGTGTGAGATCATGTCAGAGCCATGGTCCATAATAAAACCAGCTGCCGGTAACTCTTCTACAAGTTTCCATTCATTAGGGTTTTTTTTTTTTTCGCTTGAATTCACATGAGCAATATCCATGGGCCAAGAAACACATTTTAGAATGATAGCTATTTCCCCTTGCTAAAAACTAGAAAGTGCAGCAAACTATCCCAATCCTCACTGAAAAAAAAAAATGAGTTTATTGTATTTTGTTAATAAACAGAGGTGTTTATGGACAAAACATGTGTGAATGTACTTTTGGGAATTATCCTACACTGCCTATAGGATAGGGACAAGATGACCTTTATATGGCTTTCCCAGCTTTTTGGTCTTGTGAGGGGAGATTGGTGCTGGTTATGGGGGTTTTTTTACACCTATAGCTTCTGGTTTTTAATTCTAAACTGGGAAACACTGAGTGTACCTATTTAAATTCAGCCTCAGAGATCTGTAAGCATGGAACCAGGACCAATGAAACCAGTTCTACGCCTGCTAATGCCAACAGCCTTTCCATCAGTGACTTTCCATTGCCTTGGAGGGTCACAGGAGAGGCAGAAATAACGTGCTCAGATTATAACGTTTTTTCCAGTTCATCACACCAGTCTCCAGGCTTTCAGAAGTATATAACTGTATTTTGTCATATAAGTCAGATTCATAGGCTGTCACCACTTCAATCCGTTCATTTATAACAAAACATTTCCTACACATACAGTAAATTCCTTTCATTTTTCACTAAGATGAACTGATCTTTATCAGATTATATACTTTATATACTGATCTTTACAGTTATATGCTCTGACACAGAAGGCAGACACACCATTACTCCCCCTCCACTTGTCAGGATTAAGTTTGCTATATACTGACTCCAAGAAAGGAGCTCACATCTATTTACAGATGATACTGTACAGAAGGGGGGAGGGGGGGGAATCAAAGCAAAACAAAATAAATTGCCTATTTTAAAAAAGCAAGATGGCACAAGAATGACAAAGTAGTTTTTGGTTTGACAAGTGAAGCAATAAACATCTTTACTGACCGTGGGGACAGTGTAGAGCAGCAGAGTGCAACACCATGAGCTCCTGCAAAGCTTCTCTGGAAGTAGCCAGAATGAGATTGCACAAACACTGAGCTGGGTCATGAATCACTTAGGGGAGGGGAAAACCGAAGGAAAAGTTACCCCAAAACATGCATCCTTTACACTTTGCTCTTTTAAGAGGGAAAAGAAAAACAAAGCAGTCTCCTGTCTCCCTTTGGAATCATGGAGACAGTAAAAATAGAAGAAATGACAAGCATTTCTGACCATGCAATACCACTTATTGCATTCAATGTGATTATTACTCAAGGACTTTTTCCAAAGGCTCCACATGCCATTTAAAAAGCTGATACAACGCAGAGTTTCTCGCAATCCAAATCCTGAATGAAAAACATGAATGAGATTAGATAAGCAGTTATTTTGGTCTCCAAATTGGCTACCCCCGATCCTAGTAAGAGCTGGAAAACGGAATTATTCATGTGCTACTACTGCATTACCCAACAGTCACAACTTGACCGTGCTTCTTTTGGCCACATTAGAGCTCCTCAGCGGGCATGTCTTAGCATGACTTCGTGATAATGGTCAAATGCCACCTCCTCAGAAGTACTGCTGGCCAGAGATGGAAAGTGTTTGCTGGTTTCAAGTCCAGGCAACCTGTCCTGTGGCTGACTATAACACTCATGCCAAACGTGGCCTCAAAACACGAGCGTAGTGTGGAATGAGGTGTGGGCTGGGAAACCCAATTGATCCATCAGCCCTCCTGGCCACAAAGATGTGTGTTTTCAGCAAAATTACAAAGGAGATATCAGAGAGTCTCTAAGCTTACCAGTATGACACAAACAGTGTATTTCTAAGGTACTCAATGCAAAACAAGCAACAAGAACTCCAGAAAATCCCCATCAAAAGCAAAGTACATCTTGCCGCTCCATTATTGCATTCAAGCTTTCTCCATGTGAAATAAAATCCAACCACATGCACTACTTTATCCCCATGATTTTGATGGAGGAGAGTACCAATCCCCAAGCAAAATAAACTGAAAAACCAGAATGCAAACAGGACTGTGCTCCAGTGACTTTGCATCTCAATGTTGTCTGCGTTGGGTTTCACTGCCTAGAAACTGATGTGCTGGAAAGAAAACCCCTGAGAGCTGTGTGGAGCATTGGGGACCCCTTCTGCAGCTCCCATCCAAAGCACATTGCTCCCTTCCTCCCCCCCAAAACTCATCCCTATTTACACACACACGTTTGCTCCACTCCTGTGGTCCCACCCCTGACCCTGAAACACTGGCATTTAACCATAGCTTTTCTTAATGTTAGTGCTTTGTACCTGGCGAGAATGAGATTTTGTCCACTAATCTCAGTTTTTAGTCATATAAATGCATACTAGATGTACTGAAGACCAAGGAACTACTATGTTTATATGTGCACTGGTAAAGGAAATGTTCTTTTCTTGTTTGGGTTATACAGGGGGAAGGAGAGGAAATAGGCTGGTGCGTCTGGTTTTAGAAGGAGGGTTAAGTGGCAAACAAAACTGAAGTTTACAGGGATCTAAATAAAGGAATGAGAAAAAAACTGCTCACTGAGCTTCTAATAACACACAGCAGAGAAAACTGCAAGCAGACTACATACAAAAGTTTCTGCTTTTCCTTTTTATTGTCAATATGCTCCTTGATTGCATACTGTGTCCAGTGAATAAGCCATTTGCTATTGTGGTTGGAGTGAATGAAGCTCAGACCTTTCCCATATATGGCAGGGCCTTTTAATCACCAGGGAGTGAGGAGCAATGGAATTTTCCTGGCTTTCTGGGTTTGCAGTGCCCTCTCTTGTACAAAATATCATTTCCCAGTGAATACTCGTTACTGGGATTTTGACCCAATTTCCTGTTGTCATTGTCCTTCAGGGGATGTGTAGAAAGTCAAACAAAAAGGGCCAGCTTCTTGACAGCAAGCAGCTCACAGGGAATTCTGAATTCCTCTAACTCAAGGAAATCAAACAGACTATATCCAATGTATATTTTAAAAACCCCTCAATATCATTTACATCACCAAACGTATCCCAGCACAGCTACAGAAATGAAGTTCAGATTCAGGCCAGCTAATGCCCAGGTTCTCCCTCATTTTCACCAATGAAAAGAGATTAGTGGTGTTTTAAATTACTGGGACAGCAGTAGGGAAATTCTCAGCTGGCCTGCTTTTGTCAGTATAATATACATTAGCCACAGAAATGCTTGGCTCTGTATCATCTGGATTGCCTAAACGCTCTTGTTCGTATTTACAGCAATTAAAATGCTGCACTTCAGTCTTTATAATCCAAGCTCTGTTTGAAGTGGCAAAGCAACAGCTGTGGCTTATCAGACATCTGAATGAAACTCCTCATTTTCATAGCAGGGGTGTGGCTCTGCACATGGGGATATGCTGTTCCCAAAGCCAAACAAAGCAGCAAAACCTCTCTCCTCTCTGCAGAGCCAGGGCTGCAGCCCTCCAAAGTGATGCTGACTAGAGGCATCCTGCAGCACCGGCAGGTTAAGCTGTGCAGGTTAATGAGAGCTGACCAAACACTACTCCAGCCCACTCCCACTTCCACTCATTGTAGCCAAGCTCTTGGAATTTCTTTTCCAAACCTATGATTTTTAACTAGGCCAGAGCAAAGCCAAATTCTCCCCAGCTCAATGGCTGCTGAAATTGCTGAGAGAAATGAGGTTATCACGAGGCCATTAGGAAGGTGCAGATAAAGTCCTTTGCCTCCACCATCTGCAGCTGAACCTACTCAGACTGAGCAGAAACTGTCCTCAGTACAGCAGCTGATACTAGAAAGCAATGGTCTGGGCTATCACACTAGCACTGCTAGGTCCTCTGTAATTGAGAGGAATTATAAAAGGTCATGCCTTTGTGCATCTGGGATGAAAGATTTTACCACGGTGAAAGTTGTGGCTCAAGGGGAAAAAAAAAAAAACTCAAGCGAAGGCCATTTCACCATTAGAGATCTCACTGTCAAAGAAAAGAATGAAGTGGGAAAAGGGTAGTAACGTGCCCTGCGGCAGTCAGAAAGACAAGGGGGAACATCAAAGCCTTGCAAATCAGAAACAAACAATGGCCTGATCACAGACTGCTTCTTTTGGGCAGAGCTCCCTCTGAAATGACTGGAACCCAATGGGCACAAGCCGGCAGGATCGGACCTCGGCTTCTGAAGGGGCGCAGGCACTGCTGCTCCCGCGCTCGCTGGATGAGGGCTGGCACAGCCCGCTCTGCTTCTCCCTAGGCAAAGCCAGCTCCATTGGACAAGGACACAAAACAAGCTGCCAACAAACTTCAGGCCCTTTGTTTACGTAGCTGTCACAGCTCCAGGCTCCCTTAGCCAGTCCTTCCTCACCCCAGGTTATTTAACTTTTAGAAGGGGCACGGTGATGTCCATGCCCCTTAGGTCTCCACACGCTTGAGGGAAGTTTGGGAAGGTCACATGTACATGCATGTGTATCTGCATTTAGCAATACCTTTCCTCTTCATACTCGTTGGCCTACAAAGTTACCCTTCTGAACAGATCCCAAACCAGAGCATTTACAGCAAAACTTTATCTCTACAAATCTGTTTATAACCCTTCTAGGAGCTAAATTCCAAAGATTATTTTTTTTTTGGCCATTTAAGGACATAAACCAGAAAATGTGCAAACGGGTGGGTTCCACTTTGCTTCACACCCTCCACAGCAAGTCTCAAGGGAAAATGCTCTTTATTTGTATTCTGTACACAAGAGGGTGTGGAAACATGTAGTGTTTCCATTGCCTGAAATCTTTCCCTAATGTTTTTCCCCACTGCAGCTTGGCCTGGCCTCAGGGGTTACAATTTGAACTGCTCTCATCAGCATGAGGCTGAACAAGCAGATAAGGTCCAGCAGCTTGCTGAGTAGTTTTGCTTCCAAGCTTATGACTCTGTGGTGGATCTGTAAGCAAAAGCTGCCTTCATGCATTTTTGGAACACACATGACAGCTTCACAGGAAGACTGGTCCAGATGCAGCACAAACAATTGAATCTTCAAGCACACAGGAAATGCCCCCTAGACATGACAGCACAGCATCACCACTGAGCCTGGTCCACCTTCACCTCATTCCCTGGGCTTCAGTGGTTTTGTACCTATAATCTAGAAATCAAATATAGATCTGTGTGAACACACCAAGAAGAGAAGTCTAAGATGATCTGGGAAATCAGTCAAAACTAAGGTTTTAGCAAGTGCCTAAATTTGCCATTTTGGTACTGCAAATTCCTTATAAACACTAATGAACTAAGCCCCAGCAGACCCATGGGCTAAATACAGAAAGGTACAGATTATCCTTTACTTGGAGATAGAGAAACAGACACACAGCCATTAAGTGACTCACCAGGTATTTATGGCCACAGGAAAAAATTCAAGGGAGAAATTACTCCAGTGGCTTAAGATACTGCTTCTTTTTTCCCTTTCTTTTACCTGCTTCCTTAGCTATTTGGTCCTGCCCTCACTGCAAGCCAGCAGGACAGTCCCCACAAGGAATTCGTCCTGGCTTCAACCCATAAACACTGCTGTAGACAAGATTTTCTGATCAGGAGGTGCCCCTGTGTTTCATGGACAGAGTTTTCCCCTCTTGAGGGGCAGGCAAAGGGAAAGAGACATCCGTCTGTGGTGGTGGTTCCAAAGGAAAAATGCATGGAAAGGAGCACTTCCTTAATGCAGGATGTAAACCACACAGCTAAAATACAGCTAAAAAATAAGGAACAGTGTTACATTCCCTAACCTTTCTGGTTGAGCAAATCTGTTTCAAGAAGTATAGGAGCAAGCTCCCCCGGGGGTGGGAGGGATCCCAAATTACAGAGTACCGAGCGTCCTTCCCTGCTGGGCCCTTTGAACGTACAAAAGCATCAGGAGAGAAAAAAAAATAATAAAAATGTTATATAGTTCAACTGTCCCGTGACCTCGGTGTTTCATCCAGAGAGGTCAGATCTAATATGACCTTCAAATGCCTCCGAGTCAAATTTCAGCCTTAGCCAAATCCTTGACAAGCAGCAGCTACACCTTCCAAGCAAGAGCAGCACCCCAAGAGGAGGTGCCTGCACATGGGGGAGGTGACTTCCTTCCGTAGAGTTGCCCCCAAATCCATTCTCACCCACTGAACCACTCAGCAGCTCTGCACAAAGCCAGCAAGCCATCTTGCAGCACGTGCGCCTTCCCCAAAGCAGCAAGGCAGCAACTTTCTCATCACCAGCTGCCAGGGGGTAGTTACTAAGAGGAGACAATTTCTGAAGAATGAAAGCTCGCTTTGAAGGCAGGCTCTCACTCTTTGCAGTCACAGGCCTGCGTGCCTCAGGCTTTGTACACCTGGAGCCCAATCCTGCAAACTCCCTATAAAGCTCCTCTCAAAGGCAATGAAATGCTTCCAGGACTGCACTTCCCCTTCTGCCCTGTTACCTTTTTTGGTGCTTTTTTCCCACACCCAGGAGAGCCCAGACGAGCTCTGCAGATGGACAGTTATGATCTCTTGGCCCTCTCATTCTTAGACATATATGGTTTCCTGTCCCTCTTTGTTCCCACACGGGGATCAAATGTTCCAAGCTGCACCCTTGGCAGATAGGGGTTAAGAACTCCACTGATCTTTAATACGAAGTAAAACTCAGGCAGCCCACAAAAATAGGTCTCATGTAAGCAGCTACTGAGAAATCAGAGTATTTTCCAGAATCCCAGAACATTCAAGTTCTATTTGTCCTGCAGGAAGGAAGTCCCGCAGGCTCTCACTTTTCGACAATGAAAAGATCATCCCCACAGGCAGGGCTGCTCCAGCTGTGCAAAGGGAAGTGTGAAACAAGAAGGACTTCCAGTCAGGCTCTTGATAGAGGCTCCCTGGCATCTTCACAGGACAGAAGCCACCTCCTAGCAGGCAACCATGAGAAAAGCCTTGCCCTACCTTTGTGGTCTCCCCCTCTGGAACAAGCAGCACTGCCCTAGTCCTGGATGGGATTGAACAGATGCTCTGTGTCACATGTGTCCCCATGAATGAGACCAATAATAAAACGTCCCATTTAAATGCACTTCAATTTTCCCTCTAATGCCAGCCAGAGAACTTACACCCTTTCCCACTTTCCTTCCAAATCACCTATCTTTCCGTGTCATTACTGCATTTTGTGTATCAGTGTTGGACAAGAAATAAAAGCACAAGGGAAGTGACCCCTTTCACAGGCTGCTCCATGCCAGAATAATGCTGTGAGTATATGAAGAAGCTGTTGTAGAAAATCCCTCATTCTCCTAAAACGTGCTTACATCACTCACTGTCAAAGTGTACTCAGAGTACACAGGACTCCCCTTGCATCAGACCCTGAATCCATTAATGATGGTATTGATTTCACCAGGACTAATCCTGTGAATGAAGGCTGTGGAATCGATCCTCTCGTCACTGCACGTGGCAACAAAGAGGAGTTTTCAAGAAAAACAAATTATTTCAATTGAATCTCTTTTTTGCAGACATCTCATCTGGTATTTCTTCCCTCCCATCAAGATTTAGAGTCTACATGAACAGATGCAGGTTTTATTAAAGATTGCCTATCAAAGCAGCTTCCCCAAAAAAGGCAGACCTATCATTTCTTCAAATATATTGAGAAAATATCTGCCCTGATTTACCTTACAGGCAGTTTAATAAACCAAATGGACTAAAAGTTTTACTCCATTTGTAATTCATGTTAAAAGAGTCTGTTCCATTAATTTTGGTGTGTGTAGTTTTAGGGTTCCATCCTGTCTAAATGGCAGGAGAAAAAGATGAGACTCGCTGCAGATGAGGACATACTGCTACATTTAATGAGACAGAAAAAGAATGGAGGCAGAGTCTGAGGGTTCTCCAATGGCAAATCATACAAACACAGTCATTCACAGTCTGGTATCTAAAATAGACAAATTATAATAAACGCATGGTTCTTACAAAAAATCCCACTCTGCCTCCTTATTTTCTTTGAGCTGCTGCCAAGGAGGGGATGTGTTATTTTCCCAAATTATTCTCCTGTCCGCCTTTTAGCAGGGGAAGGCCTTCTCAGGGAAATTGTACAAAAACTGCATACTCTGAAAAGAAATTCTCCTCTGAAAACAAACACTCCATAAAAAAGTCATTCAAAAACAGTTATGTTTTCATTCCTCCAAACAACATTTGACATATGAGACAAATCTATTCTATCCCTGCAGGTCTGGCCAGAGATTAGCAGCTTGGTCAGTGTCTGCAGCTACCAAGAATTCATCTGCAGCTAACTTCCTCCCTCCCTTCATTTTCCCAGCCCTTTCCCTGAGAAATTCCCTGCTATGCGGAATATCATGCTATCAGCAGCCAGCCTTGCACAATGCTTTCCAACTGTCCCAACATGTCAAAGGAGCTGGGAAGGGGAGCCTGCTAGCCAGCTCTCCCCAGCAGCACTCTGACAAACACAGACCCAGACTTCCAAAGAGCTCCAGTCCCACCCAAGCGCGTTTTTTAATCCCCCCCTTTTAACAGGAAAGACAACTTCACAAGAAACATTCTGGCAATGTGCTGCTGCGCATGTTGGAGGCCCAAAACAAAAACTGATGCCATCTATTGTCAACAATACTTCTGTGAAAGGCTGCCATGAGGGACATCTGCTTCAGCGAGCATCGGATCGCTTACATTAACCAGAGCTTTACTGTATCTGTGTCAGCTGCACCCCGAGACTGCCCTTGCAGTCGGGCTGCCCTGAAAGTCCACAGATCAAGTTGCAAAATTAAAATAAATTCACAGGAACTTAACACGCTAAAAACTTAATAAAAAAAATAATAAAATAAAAATAAATAAAAAAAAAAGTTATCGCCCCACTAACAAGCCCACCAAAGGATCAAAAACGATGGGACTAGCATAAATCCTGCCCTGCACCTCCTCATCGAGGTCCAGCGGGGTGGGCAAACACGCACCCCCCCTCCACCCGAGATCTCCCTCGGTTCACCAGGAGCATCTGGAAAGGGAGGGGGCGGGGGGGGACGCACAGAGAGAGAGGAGGAGAGCGAAAACAGTCAAACAGTCTCCGACAGCTCCTTCGTTCCCGCGGGCTGCCTCATCTGCAAGGCACAGGCGGTCAGCCCGGCTCGCTCCCAAACGAGCGCGTCCCGTAAGCCCTTCCTTACCTCTGGCTGCACAGTTCCCAGCTAGTAGGAAGGAAATGAATAACTGGCTGCTTGGGCAGGAGCGCGGCGAGAAAGGCACACCAGCAGCCTCGCACACACAGTCCTATTCAATAAAAGCGCAGCTTTTGCCTGGCCCCTCCCAAAAGTCAATGCTAAGCGAACGCATATCCCCGATGTTTACAATTGGCGGGCGGCGGAATGCATTGTCCTCAATTTATTCTGATGGGCAGCCAATGACGGCGCGCAAGCCAAGGTGGGTTCAGCCTGCCTGCAGAGATGCCTGTCATTCCCCAGGCATGCTCAGGAAGCCGCTCATCAGAAAACCAAGACCTAAAAAGCTCCGAAAATTCGTGCGAGCTGCCAAAACTGTCTTGCTACATGCCCTTTTTTGGTTATCCTTAGCAGGGCCTCTGGAAGTAAAGCCTCTGTCAGGAACAATCATAAGAAATGTTAATCTTGGAGAAAGAGGCTGTCTTGTTGAACACAAACGGAGCTTAGAAAAAGGAAACGCGCTGAATGGAAAGGGATACAGTAAACATATTTACTTTTTGCACCAGTTTGGGTTTTTTTTTTTTAAATCAAATAAATAATTTCACGACAGCTAAACTTCGTTGTATTTTTTTTTTAACGAGGACCACATGTAAAAGGCAACAGAAACACTCTGCTGTGCAAGCTTGATTCTGCGGAAAGAGAGACACCAGTGGGAAAGGCACATGAAAGATGAGTTGGCAGGCATCACAGCCCTATTCCATTTCAAACAGTACAATAGAAGTTACAGACAGAATAGCCATGTTCTGAAAAATAACTTTTAAAGAGATTCGAAACTCTGATGATGATCCTTGGCAAGCTGGACTAGTTGGAGACACAGGTTTAGTTTATAGTTCTACAACTACTCATCACGACATTAAACCTGGTTCATTTACTATGAAAATAGCCCTTCATCTCCTTAGTATGGCCAACACTTGCACTGTCTTTGAATACTATCGATAAAGTAAACTTAGATTTTATCTTCGTTTTGCTTTAGGGATCTCACGCTACTGCTATCTCTGCAAATTATGCAGGTATCTTAAAAAATGGACAAACGGATAAAGACTGATCATGAAAACATACAAAGTACACAAACTAGATGTGAAAATAAAGATGAAAATTACTGCCTAGAAAACAGCACAGTACGGAGATCCCGACATGCACGTGTACCAGCCACTAGGAAAGGCTGCAGAACAGCTGACTGCTCTAAGGGAATGAGATTCCAGACCAGGAGATGTTCTGCAGATTCATATTTGACAATAACATACACAAAACCAGTTAGGGAGAAACTATGTGTAAGATGACTTTGCAGCTGAATGGGCTAAACTATTTAAATGCCTTTCTGGGGCCTTTTTTCTGGCCACTGGGCCCCACAGATTTAGTCACATGTGTAATGCAAGAAGGATCTAGTCCACAGACAGTAAACTAATCCTTATAGCATGAAAAAAAATTCAAAGAGAGCCAAATCTATGCAGATTTACGGCAAGAAATCATAATTATTCTAGTGCCATTTTAAATGTCACTGCTTTATTATATGAAGCAAAAAGTGGTGTTTGTTTTTTGAAGGCACTTTTTTCCTTCATTTTAACGACCCTTTGGAAAAATCTTCTAATGCCAGACAGCTCCCATGATGTGGCTACAACAGTTTTAAATATTGAAAGTAACACCTACAGCATAGATGTAACTTTGTTTTGCAGGACTTACTGAGACAAGGAGAAAATCCTTGTTCTCAGTCATTCCATTAACTACAGAAATTATTAGCCTATGTATTCATGTTCAAATATAAAGAGGTAGTGACATTATTCAGGAAGGAATTAAAATCTCCACTGGATCTTAGCATCCCCTAGATTTTTAGGATGGAAAACATTGAAGAATCCAGGCTAAGAAAAAAGCAGGATTAAGGGATGTGGACTCTTAAAAGAGAAAACTGAAGGTTAGGAGTACCCTCAGGTTCTCATTCCAGCAGGGCCATCAACCCCTGCAATGTCAGTGTCCCGCGCAACAGGAGCTAGAAGGGAAGCACTGCCTAAAGCTGAAAGCAACTGGGGGTTCTTGTGGTATTTTAGCTTTTTTTTTTTTCTCACCATGACTTTGATTCTACCTTGCCAAAGCATCCCAAACTCTCTGTCCCAAGTCTCCTTCCCATCAAAAAAAAAAAAAAAAATTTTGCTTCATGGAAATTATATCATGAAAAGTAAAGTTTGTGTCCTTCTTGCTCGGTTCAGTTTCACTGAGAACTTTTGAATTCCATGACATGAAGCTTTGAAGCCAATAAACTGTCACAGATCCCACAATTTTCCTGGATATGCTACTGGAAACCTGAGCTTTGAAGGACGCAGAGTTAAATTCTAGTGGGTGCCCCTCTGCATCCAATGACAGGAGCCACCTGTAAATACCTGCTGTAAATAGAGTTGTAACACGCTTAAATCCATAGTTGTAACAATTTAGGGAACTCCCATGGTAGTCCTTGCCCTGGCCTCCAGGACTGCCAGTCTAGACACACCCTCCCCTTTGCTTTAACAATGAGAGACCCTTTGTGCCACAGCCCAGACCGAAAACTATTTCCGGGACTGGAACAACCCAAATCCCAGTTTATGACTGCACACGTAAGACATAGGAAAAACAATAATATACGCAGAAGTTAAACCCCTAAATCAAGTACAATTTTAATGTCAATACCTTATCACAGTAAGGAAGGGCCCTGCAAGTGCTCATTGCTAAGCTCTGGAGTTTAGATAACGCAGGGCAAGGGTGGGACTGCTTGTGATAAGAGTCAAAGCATTTAGACATTTTGGGTTGTTAGTGCATTCTTGGAGACCTCAGCCTGCAGTCTCTCCCTCAGAAGAATCGCAATGGAAGTACCTGGAAATCTCTGTCGAGACTGGGGCTCTCACAGGTTTATCAATTTTTCCTGCAAAATTTACAGTCTAAAGCTGAGGTAAATCTGTGGTCTAGAAATACAGTGTAAATCATTCCCCTGGGGTGGGGGGGCAGCTCTGGTTGCTGTGTACAGACACTCTGAAGCATTTGCATTTTGGCACCACAAAGCCCTTGAGGCCCAGCAGACAGTGGTGGCTGGAGGTCCACTTGGGTAATTGCTGGTCCAGCCTCAGAGTGCCTTCTTCCCAAAGCAGCTGAGATGGCAGAGCTGTGATCCCTGCCAGGAAAAAGTCTTTGGGGTATTCATGGAGGGACAATATTTTGCTTTTCAAAATGAAGTCATTTCTATTACTGAGCTTCCCAAAATTATTTTTCTTTTTATTTGACATGGTGCAGGTGATCACTACTGAGCAGCACTGTCCCACCACTGTCACTGCAATGTCTTCAGCTGCCATTCCAGAGACACATCCTGAACCACTCCAGAAACACATCCTGAACCACCCCACACCTGCACATTCCCACAATACAGCAAGATGCATATGGAGCATCAAATACACCATGGGGCAGGCCATTCTTCCAATCTGTACCAAATTGGTACTTGCCTCTCACCCCCAAATTGTCATTTTTTTTGTCGTCTTCTCAGCCAACAGCGGGTCACGCTGTCCTAACGCTCACAGCAAAAAGACAGAAATCCTTAGAAAGGAGCTTCTCCCCTGCACCTAGCACAGATTCTCCGTGTTTAGGCTGGGAGACCAAAGCTCTGGAGAATCACAGCAGTGAGGGCTGCACTGGGAGTAACCAGCCCCATTCCCCAGCTCAGGGACTGACACAGAGGCAGGGACTGAACACAGCTCTCCCCCCAGCAAATGCCCTCAGACCCAGCCAGCAGTGCTCTCACCTGGCAGGTTTGGGTTCCCTTCACAGCACTCCTCACACCTATGCAGTGCAACATTTTACCATGAAAAGTCTGACATTCTGAAGCAGACTTAAGACTGCTGGCAGTCTTAACATTTCCAATGACAAAATATGTCCCTGGAGGGTCACATGGCTGGGGCAGAGCCTTGGTCCTATCCTGTAAACCCTCTAGGGAGCTAAAAGAGGGGTATGTCTTGAGAGGAGAGATAGGATTCCCTTCCCTGGCAACATTAAACACGCTTCTCTTGCTCCTCACTGCGTACTGGAATATTCAGCCCCTGAAGAACCAGGAACAACTGCATCATCCTTCCCATTCAGCCCTCCCAGAATATAAGTGGAACTTCACCATCAAAGATGAGGGGGACTTTTTTGAGGTTACACAAGATGTCCAGGCTAACCAGATCTTGTAGGGGGCCTTGTTGCCTATACCAGGGTAGGTGATACCTGCATCCCTTACTCAGATGGAAGGAGAGGACTAAACCTCCCCTGGCCCCCGAGGGACACAATCAGCTGCTCAGGAACTGGGTTGGAAGAGGAGCAGACACAGAAAAGTCAGCACCAGGAGCAGCTGAGGAGACGGTTCACCATCTTACACTTGGGCTCTCCAGCAGACTTTGTTTTCTCCCTGCTTTGAGGGGCGTCGGGCGGGAGATGTGCCGCGCACCGATGCATCTCCTCACGCAGAGAGCACGAGGAGAGCGCGGCGCAGACGGGCTCTAAACCGTGCCATGGCTGCGCCCTTGCCACAGCTCATCCGAAATCAGCCTCAGATCACACTCCGAGGCTCCGGCCCGGGTGCTGGAGCTCACATCTGTGGCCCTCTGACACGAAGGTGAGTAAGCTGAGATTTGTGAGCGAGCCACCCAGCTGGCAGCTCTGTCTGGGGGATTGCTGCTGAGGGCATGAGGGAGAAGCCCACACACCACGAGCAGATTTGATCATCCTCATAATTACCCCCTGGGCACAGACAAGCTGCTTCTATGTTAGACAGGCAGAGGTAACTTTTTAGGAAAATTTTGCACGTGCTGCTTCAGGCAATATCTTTTGGCCTGAAACAGCACAATCCATAGGACTTCAAAGCCACCAGCATGCTCAAAGAGAGGGTAAAAACTACCACAAAAGAGAGCAGAGAAATATGAGCATCTCTTCAAATGCAGAGCTGGGTGCAGTACAGTGTCAGTCAGCTAAAAGTAAAAAGAACCTAGTTCTGCTTAGACACAGTAACAAGGACTAGAATGTAAGTACCGAGAAGGGTGCACTTCCCAACACAAATTCCAGCCTCAGTCTGCCTAGGACTCGTTCATACCAGTGGAAGAGGCAGAGCCCCTGCAAGGAGCTGTTCCCATAATGGATTTTTAGCACATACCCAGAGCACCAAGTCTCTCACTCGGAGAGCCCCAACCCCCCGTGAACGGCAAGGACTGTGGTCTGTTTCTACCTGAAAAGCAACACAATTCTTCAGAGTGCACACAAAAGCCATCAGTGAGAAAACAATGGACCCCATTTAAGGTGCAACAATCAAAAAGCATGTAGTGCATTAGTCCATGAAAAGCAAGCAAGGAATGCAGGGCAAAAGACAGTAACAGTTTTCAGCTTTCCTAAAGCTACTGGGAAAGGCTACAGGGGAGAGACTTACCTAGCACCCTGAGAGTAGGATTTAGTCAAGTGTTTCCATGAGAAGCACTTCTTCACCTTGGATTAAAGTAATTAAAAAACTAGCATGTAATTATGCCTCTTTGCCATTCATTTTGTTGTGGTATATCTATCCATTTCTGCTAGGTGAGGTATTTTATTTCTCTGAGTTTAGACAACTAAATATGTGCAAAGCACATTTATAGGCTAAAAAAGATCAAAATTAAAAAGACATAAAAAAAAATCTGCTGGAAAAAGATATTTTACCCACAACACGGAAGAATTAATCATGGTCACAGTGACTTTACCTTACTAAAAGCAAAACAAACAACATAGAGGCCCATATTCCAAAGAAAACGGAATACCTGCACTTTTCCTCTACGAAACTAAGCCTAGCTATTAGTACACAGTGCCCCCCAAAGAACAGAGACTTCACAGCACCTTCACTCACTAGCAGAAAAGTTAAAAAATGAGCTCTTCTGCATTGCTTCCAAAAGTGGGAATTTTACACGCTTTTTCTGCAGATGAACACATGGTAAGGGAGCTCTGCTCTCAGGAATCCCTTTTTAAAAGAACATGCCCACTTCTCACACAGGGTACAAACTATGAGCAGCAGAGGTGTTTGATGTTCCAAACACCTCGATTCTCCACTGCCAGTCATGAAAAGTTACACACAACACCAATAGCAGTACTCAAAAATTTACACACTGTCTCTGTTTGCCTTATTTTGAGAAAAATCAGTGCATTTGCCCCAAACAACTGCACAGTACACAGTCCTCCTTGTAAATTTGGCTTTAATTTGAGTATTGTTTTCCAGGCAGAAGAGATGGTGCCATCATCTGCTTTTGCAACCGGTTTACAAATTACACAGCTGCTGGTACAGGCATTTTAAGGGTGAGGCATATTCCTTGGCCTTGATCCTCCCCTCGCTTAGACCAGGCTACACCAAGTATCAGCCTAATCGAATCAATATTCTCTGACATCTCCTATTGTTACAGCAATGTGAGAACCAGCCCCCTTTGTGCTCTGATGCTAATGAACCATTCAGCTTCAGCAGCTTGGCTCAGGCAGTGAGCAGAGGTTAGGGCAAGGTCATTAACTCGGACTCAAATGAAGAACACAACTGTCATGGGCAAAGCCCCATTTAAGTCCCACATATGCCCATGTTTGCAAACAATACTTGTGAGCTTCGTTTAGGACTCCTGTGCAGCTCTGCCTGCTGTAACAGAATTCCAACACTTGCAACTGCTTCTCTGTGGCCACATCCCTAAGGATGGTGAGCCATGGAGAAAGAAAGGCACCTCAAGCAACTGTATACTTGACAAAACTAAGTAGAGGTAGCTGCTGGCAGGAATACCTGATTCTGCCAGGTATTTCTGCCAGGTTTGCTTCAAATTGAATTTATTGCTGTCCACGTTTTACCACTGCCTGAGGGGAACAGTGTGAATACAGTCACCACTTCACAGCCAGCTCATGCTTTAATTTATTGTCATATATTTCCTTGCATCTCCTCCAGACTCACAAAGCTCTAACCGGTCTAGGGCACACTGCACACCTATAGAGAGAACGGAAGTTCTTCCTGTATAGTGGTGCATTTCCATGCCCTACAGGTAAAATACAGAATAGGAAGCAAAGGGTACTGCTCCCTTTTTAAAGGCTGAAAACAAGGGACTGAAGAGATCCGTGCAGATCCAGCTTAGATCCACAGTGTTCAGACATCCAGCTCATCCTGTATATCAGTGTGATACGTCTCAGCAGAGACAGCACCAGGAAGAACAAGACAGTGAGGAGGGGAAGAGGCCTCTCACACGCAGAGGGCAGAGCTGTGTTTGCCCAGCTCAGAACAAGCTGCAGCTTTGTGCCACTCTCTGAGCACTCACGTGCTGGGCAAGCACTACCTGCCCCAGAAAACAGCATTTTCAGAACAGGGTCTGTCTGCCCTGCATCTCACCCTCTCAGCTGGTGTGATGCAACGGCAGAGCCACGACTGGAAGCCAGCTAGAGCAGCCTGTGGCTGTGCCGAAGCCACACGGGGGATTTGTGGAAAGAGCTACGCAGCAGAGGACATCCCTCCCTCAATCTGCCAGCCGTGCAGTCCCCTCTGGACAGGACAAGCCTTTGCCGCTTCCTTGGAAAAGCCAAATTTCTGTCTTAGCCCAAACCAACAAATTTATAGGGAAGAGGAGCAGGCACAGCAGACAGAACCTCAACAGCAGTCCCAGGCATTTTCCTAAGCCAAAACCTCTGTCTGCCCTTGGGTTTACCCAATGGAGGGAAGAGGAACTGCAATATCTGCTTCAAAAGAAATCATTAGAAGCAGAAGAGGAAGCAAATGAAAAAATATTAGCAATATGGCTTCTGTAATACCACAGACCAAATTTGGGACACCGATGTGGGAGTGCACCAAGTCCCTAACATCCATCTAGCAGCATTTACTGCCAAGGCATCTTGTTCCAAAGCTGAGGGGCCCCACTGACACTACAACTACCCCTACTGCAATATCACCAAGTCACGTCAGGACATTCGGGATTCAAGGCGGTCCCTCTGCTTATATCACAGCAGCAGGATGTGGAGGGCACTTACACAGGTGGGATGTCCAGGTGCCAAATCCTTTGTGCACAGGCAGAACTCCATCCCAGCCACCCTAGAAAAGTATGAGCCCCCAAGGGAGTTTTTCTAAAGATGCAGCACTTAGTGTAATAGTGGACATAGTGGAACGTCTTTCCTTGTCCCATCTCACATAGATAGAGAGGGATAGCGGGGTTTGCCAATTATTCAGTTCATCCTCTCCAAATCTGGACACACCCAGCTTTCTGTGAAGTGCTCTGGCAATTTCCTGCAACAGCTTTATTTAAATAAAAGAAATGAAGTATTAATTAAAAAAAACCAAAAAACAAAAAAAAAAAAAAAAAAAACAAAAAAAAAAAAAAAAAAAAAAGGAACAGAAGCCTCCACACTGTATATATATACATTACATTTCATTCTGTGCTGCCTATCTGCTGATACCCCCAGACCACCTCAATCGTTGGTATTGATGAAGCAACATGACAGAATTTCTCAGGGGGCAGCTGGGGGCGTGAACTGCAGACAACTCTGCAATTTCTCTATATAAACTACATCCCTGGCATAACACGTGATGAGGTAACAAGCATACAGAAAACAGGAGTCACAGCTCATCTGTTTCTCACAGTTCCCGCCTCCAGTTCTTTTGCACTTCTAAATTACTTTGCTTGCCTGTGCTTTAAACCCTGTGCTCTGCTGTGCAAGAGGTGCACCCGTAGATTATGGCAAATTCGAGGTTTATGTAGAACGCAGCTTTTGCACTTTTTATCAAACCTGCTTTGGCCCGCCCTTTGCTCAGACACTAAAACTGAAAGTATTAGAATTAAGTTCTCTATGTAAGGATCACACTTGCTTGAAGAAATATGACCTTCCAGCTCTCCCATGATCAGTGCTTATCAAATATTTGATCCTCTGAAAGGCTCCAATCTCTATTTGCCCCTTCCTTTACCAAAATGACACATGTTCTCCTCCTGTGCCAAGCTCTTAACCCCTGGAGTTGTGTAACCTTCAGTGTACTGATATTTGCAGACAGAGCAAATATCCTATCTTTTTCCTGTTCTTTGAGACAGAATGAATGTCACAAAATCAAACTTTCTCTTGTCCCTCCAAGAATATTTCACAGCAATTGAGCACCAAGTGCCAGCTGTATGAAGCACGCTCAATTAACAATATACAGTGCTGGAGAAATAATTCCACCCCGTTTGCATTCGGTCCTCTGAACTTATATCTAAATGCTTTTTAAAGTGATTCTAATGACCTTGCTCCAGTTCTGTTTCTAGAGGAATAGAAATGCAGTACCAGAGCTCCCAGCTGGCTGTCTGGAACTCTTCTTTTGTAAGAGAGGGTATCTCCTCAGATGTCACTTCCTCAGACAAGCCGTTTGTCATCAGGAAAGGCTGCAGTGCTCCTGTATCTTTCTGCATTGGTAACAATGGATGCAAGAAGTGCTTCCAGATACCTTGGATAATGTCTGTAAGGAATCCCTGCTTATCTGCTGTAGCAATATCAGAGGGAACTGAGCAATGCAAGCAGGTCACCGTTTTCTGTGGGTATTTGTGGGCATTGTGTTCCCGATTTATGAGTTACCACATGGTAACTCAAATTAACGTGGCTATGCCTGTGACACATCTTCAGAGACATGTCCCTCATAAAACAGATCTCAGGGTTGGCTTGGTAAGAGTCTCGGGACACAAAGGTCAAAAAAAGAAGCAGTCTTTGAAACACTGCATTTTTTCCCCATTAAACATAGAAAAGACATTTTTAAGAACATTTGGTTGAGGATTCATTACATTTTTTTATCAGGAAAATTACTTCTTCTATGAAACTCTGTAGATTATCATATGCTGCCCTTTACTAAGGTAGCCCCACTACCACCCTCATCTCACTTCCAGCACTCAGTCTCACAAGTCATCAGGAGCAATTCCCAGTGCTGCAAGTTTAGATACTGATGATATAAACCAGTCACCAGTGCCTCACGGTTAACATCTTCATTATTTTCAGCCACAGAGACAACGTTCATAAATAAAAAATAATCAGTGAACTTTTTCTAAAAGTGCAAATACAGAAAGAATTATGCCTGCCTTGACAAAAGTGTTTTCACCACTGCTAAATGCTTTTGGGTAAAGGGAAGGGATGTCCTTGCCAGCATCCACCACATATGATATTATAACCATCAGGATAAACACACACATGCCTTGAGTCAGAGCTGCTTCTGAGTGTCAGAATGCATGCTGAATTCCTAGCTAATAGCTATTGTTTGGATTCACTAGAAGAAATATCACAAATTTGACTTTTTCTAGAATTTGGCACACTATGACACCACATAGCAAAACAAAGAAGAAAAGTAGTCACAAAAGAGAGATAGGTTTTATAAGAAGCACCCTTAGTTTTTACAGAGGCTTTAAGTAGACAATGGGTCAGAAACACACTCCTGCATTTAGTTGCCAACTTTTAGCGTTCAAGACGAGTCTTAACTATTCCATATTTAATTAAAAAAAATACCACTCAGCTTAGTTAATTTTGTTCCTGAGCAGTTAAATACAACTGAACGCTTCCTCAAAATCACTAAGAGTTTTCATACACGGATGCATGCAAATCAAATATCAGAGAAACAGCTTGCCTAAAGACCCTGCCTGGCCCGACTGGCAACACTCCCCATTTCTGCTTAGACCACAGATAAATCCACCACCCTTCAGTGACACACCAGCCCCGTTTCTGAGAGACCCTGAGCCCCACGGTAAAGCCAGCGAGGCGCTGAGTGCCCGAGCAGGCAGCGGGACGGCCGCGCACGCTGCAATGCGCGTATAGCTCCGTATTTCAAACTATCGTCATCCCGCCTCCAGTGCGTGTCAGGAGCTCGTAAAACCACAGTGAGAGGATTTGCTGGCTCCCCTCAGCCCACATAAGCAGGGATTACTCCTCAGTTTGCACCGCGCTCAGCAGAGCGATCCCACCAGCACCCGGCATCCGCCTGAAGCCACCAGGAGTTGTCGGGAAACCCAAACTCTGCAGGGAAGTCACCCCCTCCCTCCCACAGCTCCATCCCCACCTGTGCCAGAGGCACACTGAACACAAAGTAGAGTTTGCACAATGCTAGGAACAAGCAAAATTCTATTCAAGCCGTTCGCTGGGGTGGTCAGAGTCCCGAGCGCCTGTCTTGAGGGAAATTCCAACATTTCAGAACTCTCCTTGCGTTCGTCGCTTAAGTGGAAGGGAAAAAAAAAATTGGAGTTTCGTGTACACCTCCTCTTGACGATGTCAAGTCCTTTCTAATTCTCCACTGAACTTTATCATAAAGTATCAGAAATAGAAATGCATGCTCCAATAATGTGCAACAACTGCTCTCAGAACCCCTTCAATAACATTTACCAAAAAAAAAAGAAAACAACAAAAAAAAAAACTCTTCGGAAATATAGTCCAGTGATACTCAGCAAATCTATAAACAAAGACTCCAACAGAACAAATTTCAGCTCCTGAAATGATATTATTCATTCATTCTTTTCTATTATGGTCTCGTGGCAGCCATTAAGGATGTGTGAAAAATTATCCAGAAAAATATTTAGCTTAAGCTTTTTGACACAGTGACCAATTTCCCTATTGCTTTTTCATCTTATCTTCCAGATTGGTTGTGATTGATTAGGAAATTCCTACAGTACAAGTTCTGTCTTAGGAACTTCAAATTCACAAGGGGATTAGTAAAAGTCATTTTGATTCATTTTCTCCAAGGGGAAGGGTATTTTCTATAAACCCTGTGCAAATTTAATCAGGAATAAAAATATATTGGTGGCTACATACTGCAAAAGTATGGGAAATTGGACCACTTATTGTTTCAGGCCCAGGCCACCCAAGATTTGAGAGGATTTGGCAACTTTCAAAAAGTATCACATGAGAGACTGGTTTGACAAACAAAACAAAGACAACCCAGATGGCTGTGCTCCCCTCAGCTGCAAGGCAGTGCCATCAGAGAGGCCTTGACTCACACAGAAGCATTTCCATTTTGAAAAGGTCAGATATTTTTTAATTCCTTTACCAAAAATCATGCTTTGCTTCCATTTCCTGTAAGCAAACTTATGTTAATGCCATGGAAATTCTCAAAACCCACCCCCAAACAAATCCAGCCTTACAAGATCTCTCTCTAGACTTTGCCTGGTTTTCTCTGAGATATAAATATCAGCTGAAGGAGTGCACAAACACAAAAAGTAAATAGTTTGTTCCACTAGTCCAAGCATTGGACAGTTCAGTCATCAAGCCTTCTTAAAATTTTCCTGTATGATTTTTTTTACTATCCAGTTATGTTGAAACTTCTGTCCTTATGGGGCTGCTCATTTCAGCCATATTCTATGTGCTCCCATGGATCACACCTGTTTGAAGTTGGATATCTTTCCCCACCACACTCAGTTCACAAGCTCAGATCCAAACAGGATCTTCAGGGTTCCCACCAACAAGGACAACTCCTAATCTTTTTTAGCTTGTCTGGAAATTAAGGATATTAAATTTATATCTAATACCTGGAATTAGTATCTGGAAATTAAGGATATATAAATTTATATCTAATTTATACCTAAAATCAGGAGTGAGTGGGTAGAAAAAGACATTTACAAAACCTTAACTCCAACTAGTTCTGCAGAAGAAATCTCCTAGACTGTTGATATTAAATGTCCTCCTGTCCATTACACTGCTGCCATGACGTGAGCAGCACGGGCACCGGAATTCATCCAGGCCCCAGGATTTATGGGAAGGTACAGGGCAGGTGCAGATGGCCCAGTCATTAGGATTTTGGAGAGCAGCAGCAGCTGTCAAAAGCTTCTGCCCTCTTGTCTCTGCCCCAAAGGGCTGCTGGCCTGCAGCCCTCGACTCAGTATTGGCAAAACTCCAGGGAAGAGGAGCAGAAATATTCACTGAATATCTCCAGGGAAGAGGAGCAGAAATTTCAACCCCCAGAAGAGATGAGAAAAGGCCTTAGAGCTGTTAAAAGAGAAACCACTACCTGAAACCAGGATAAAGAAGGATGAGAAAGGAGGTTGAGGCACTCCCTGGAGGAGCTTGTCAAGTGGCAGGAGGAAAATGGATCCAGACTTGCAAAGAAGTATTTCCTTTTTTCTACAGCTGTGCATCTGTCACGAGCTGTGCCCATGAGTGCAGTGTACACGAGGTCTGAAAGTGCCTTTGCAAAGTATCCATGTTTCTTGCTTTCACATTCATCATACAGGACAAAAGAGCAGTCCAGAGAACAAGAGCAGAGATCTGGAAATAGCACAGAGAAGAGAGATGAGTCTGTACAAACTGGGAGGAAACTCCATGTCAGAGCCATAGCTCCCCCAAAGAGGACTGGAGACACACCCTGAACCCCAGAAACTTGCTGAAAGGCTGCACGTGACCCAAGAAAGCTGAACATCACCCAGAAATGAGTAGTTTAAAGGCCAGTGGGCTACCAAAGCTTCAGGTGGCAGCTGGATGTGTAAGACTGTAGGTCCATTACTGAGAACTAATTAGCTATATAGGGTGGTGTTGGCAGCATCTCTGATGGATACAAGTCAGTTGTTACAGACATAGCCTAAAGGCCTCATACACAAGAATAAATCAGTCAACTCAAGGCAATTTCCAAACCCTTCCTTTGTTTATAGCCAAGCTCTACTTGATAAAGTGTAGGAAAAATGCAGTTCTTTATTCCTGCTGTCATCAGTACTCAGCCACTGTATCTCCTTTTCCACAGAGACCTCTGTAGCCCAAGGCAGGCTGAGGATGTTCTGTGTACAGCACTGTGTCACCAAAGACACACAGAAAGCACCGTGCCTCAGGTCACTGCAGTCCTTAACGAGGGGTCAAGCACTGCAGACCTCACAGCTCACCACAGCCTACTTGCTCGAGAGCCAAGCCCACCCAGTGAATGTTTCCTAGAGAACAGAAGATCCCACAAGGCAGCAGGCTTCGCTCAGATGAGTGAAGAGATAACACTGGAGTGTGGGGGTCACTCCCCTAGGAAGGCTTCTGTGCTACCCAGACACACAAATGCTAAGCTCATCTTCAGCAAGGGGTGTTGAAAGGAAGGGGTGAAGGCATGATCGTATAATAAATTTCAATGGGAATGAGCACAAAAGGGCAATTCTCAGATGAATTATCGCTTCATTCATTGAAGCTAACATTTTCATTTCCATTTAATGTTGTTGGGTTTCCTCTGTTCCAGCAGAAGCAAACCACTAACCCTGACCTGAAGTCTACTCCAGTCCTTGCCCTAATCAGCCAGGAGAAATTTGGGAAGGAAAACTAGGACCTGAAGGAAGGGAGCAAAGATTCAGATCAGTCTCTCCCACACCCCTGTACCTTAGCAATGCTGCTTCTCTCCTCCGAACAGCACTTCTTGTGAAAATGGAAACATTCCAATATTTTGGTGCAAAATTGTTTTGTTCTGCTAGATCTCAGCACATTACCAGAGGCAGGCACCAGGGTCAGAACTATTATGCATTTAGACTGTTCAGTGTAATGCAAGATTTCTTTTTTTTTTTTTTTAAACAATGACGGTTTTCTTACTCCTCAGACACCTATACTTGTGCATTAGACACATGTTGTGAGCTGTTTATGCTGGTCACATCCTCTGTGTAAAACTTTTATTACGTTTTTAGCTTTTTATTAAGTATTTGGCTATTGTAGTGCTCAAGTGTGGCTGGCCCACCTTAGGCAGCGTAAACCAGATGGGACAGTAGTGAGTGGTGAAGGATTTTAAAACTCTGAGGAACTGAACTCTCTCTGTTGTTTTAAGACACATCCCCTCTTCTGAATATGTAGAATATTCCAAAGAAAATGGAAAGCTAGATTTTTGTCTTCCCCCACCCCTGTGCATGGAGTCCACTGAGAATATTTTCAGATATAATTCCCTTCTTATAAAACACTCTGACAAACATAAGCACTGCTGAGAACACCAATTCAAATTCGCTACATACAGTATCCTCCTTCTCCTATTAAATCAACAGCACATCCAGGTCCTGAAGGGGATGTATTTTAAAACTCACCTTGATGAGCAGCTGTGATTTATAGGGCTTTTCAGGTGGCCTTCAACCAAGACAGCAACACTGAAAGCTCATTCAGCTCTTGTGAAAAGGTGCATCCTGCCCAGGCAAACATCAGCTCCCTCAACAGCTCCAGTTTGTATTGTGTCACATCCACCATTCTCATCCTCACTGCACTGGCTCCTCCTCTGCCACATCCAGACCTGTTTGTCTTCAGAGCCCACCCCAGGAGGAGTCCCCAGAGTGCATGGAGGGGGCTGGAGTTACACAGAGTTAGCATTTCACATGAGCTGAACCCAGAGACAAGTGCAAGCCTTTCCTTGACTAAAGAGCTACAGATTTTGGTGGGCAGCAGCTTCTGCACATTTTCACCCCCAAACTCATATTTGTTAGTTAGGAAACTGGGAAGACTTGTTCTTGAAACAAATTGTCAGTGATATACCAGTTCATT
Organism: Tichodroma muraria; assembly: GCA_013390105.1. NCBI lineage: Eukaryota > Metazoa > Chordata > Aves > Passeriformes > Sittidae > Tichodroma > Tichodroma muraria. The sequence continues at coordinate 32,615 of WAAG01044207.1, forward strand.
ATGCTAATTTTAAATCGGTTCAGTTTTTAAATAGAAATTGTACAAAAAAAAAAAAAATACAATCAAAAAGCAAGCTGACAGCTAGGCTTGAATACATCCTGCAGATTTTGTACCCCTTCCTACATTCTCCTGTGCCCTTCAAATAAGGAAGGGTCTCTGTAGTTCTGCACAACTCACTGGGCTCAGATGCAGCAAGAGAAAGCCAAACTTACCTAGTGCAGTGGTAGAAATCAGCAGGGAAAGCTTGGATATTAAGCAAGATCTGTATTCCTCAACTCCTAAAATTCGAAGATTTTGGCAAAATTATGTCATTGTTTTCATACTCCTCTCCTTCCCAGTTTGTTGGCACAGGGGATTTTGCACATCCAGTTTCTACATACAATCTTCCGCTTGATGTTGCAATCCTTCGTGTGTGTCTAAGTTCTTTCATTCACTCTTGCTAACCTAACTCTGCCAGATGTTTGGGAGTTTTTGCATTCTGGCAAGAAGGATTACTACAAAAGGGGCAATCAAATCTTGGGGGCTTTTCCCCCTTCTTTCTCATGTCAAACTAGTTGCTGGGATCTTAATCTCTTTGGCTTCCATTTTGGTTTCACAATTATGGGTAGCATTTCACCATGGAAATAATTGCTTAAAAGGTTTAAGCCCTTTGCCCCTCACAAAATAATGAGCCTTCTTTATTTCCTAATTAGAAGAGTAATGGAACCTTTATGAGTCCTCAAACTAGATCTGAAAATTCCCAGAAGGAGCCAGGCTGGAAAAATGGCCACTGTGGCATTCTGCAGAGAAATTATGTCATCTTCTGTGGGGGGAAGGGAGGGGAAGGGAGGGGAAGGGAGGGGAAGGGAGGGGAAGGGAGGGGAAGGGAGGGGAAGGGAGGGGAAGGGCTGACAGCCTGTTCAGATTTTCTGGCAAATAAAACAGCCCCTCCACTCTACCCCAGGACCCCTTTTCCCTCAACAGCTGCTCCTGCACCACTTTCTCCATAGGCAGATTGTCCATTGGTGAAGGGAACTGCTGAGGGAGAGGCAGAAAGGATCAGGGCATCCCTAAGCCCTGGACTGTTTAGTTTGTCAAGATTCACAATCAAGAGTTGAAGAGGCTGAAGCTGCAGACTGCTATGACAGAAAAATATGCTACAAAGTCTCTCTCACTCTTCATCTTTCTAGAGGTAAAAAAAAGTGAGACCATACTTTGAGAGGAACTCTGGATTAGGCAAAGTCAGGGAATCAGAGCTGACATTTTACATACTGGTTCAGGGGAAAAAAAAAAAAAAAAAAAAAAAATTTTTTTTT
>WAAG01044209.1:0-13377 GCA_013390105.1 Tichodroma muraria
CAGATTGTCATTTTTAAGCTTGTATCAGAGCAATTATCCTTACTTGGAAGAAAATGGGTTATTTTTACCATGCTAAACAAGTAGGGAAATAAAAGTAAGATATTGAAAGCAAAAGCTGAGTAGGAACTTTGTTCAAACTGATTTTTTTTCTTGGAGTAGCATTATTTCCTAATTCTCTTTCTTAAAAAGATTCTGTATAGTTTTTAATTTAGAAGAACTTTAGCATTACAATAAACAAGTAATTAAAATGGAGATTTTAGCAAAAGTATTCAGAAACCAACAGAAAAATAAAAAATCTGTCTGAACGAAATATTTTGATTGACCTGAATGTTTATGACTATGACAAGGAGAAGGATGTTAATGAATTTAAACACAAAATAAGTACTTTTTCCAAATTTCATAAGAAATCCCAGCCTTCATTCTAAGAAGGTTATTTGGGATTATATGAAATCTTATTGTTATTGCTGTAAAGCTGTTAAAATTTGAACTAGTCAATTACACTTTTACAACTTCATGGTAAATCCTGGTCCTGGTGAGATGTAAAGAAGCTAAGACTTTTATCAATTTGCTTCATTTCAAAGTCAACCAGAATGAGAATGAGGAATACAGGAATGAGGCTTGCTACTACAATTCTTCCAAATCAATAAAGTCCAGAGAGCACAAAGGGAGACAGACTTAAAGAGATGCAACATCTCTCACATTTTAGGCACATGCTCCAGCAATTGATTTAAGTTTAGTATGCACAGGTTCCGATACAGACTGGGATGTACTAAGAGAAGGGAAGCCACCGTTCTGACAGGTTGATTCCAGTTAATTCCTCTCAGCAATGTGTTTGCTCTGAGACAATAAAATTCAAAACCTTTTGAATTTGCTTACTACACTGGCAACTTTGCCACCAGCTCCCAGTATATTGAGCAGCCAGAAGGTCTGAAATGAGCCTAATAATGCATGGAGTTAATGGTAAAATGGATTCCTGGCGATTTGTGATTTAGGAGTGATAATCAGCACAGTGTGGGTTGATAGGCACTCAGCTTGAGGATAGAAAAGATAGGGAAAAGATATGCCATTAGCAGGGCCAGATAGGCACTTCTTCAGTCCCCAGGCTTCTGAAAGGAAGCCCAGCAGCAGCAGCAGGCTCGTAGACAGAGCTCCCACTAATACCACCTCAGACATAGCTGGTTTGATCGTGAGCTTGGGAGAAAGAGCATGGAGTGGTAGCCACAGATGTTGAGACGTTTCCTGCTGATCTGACTTGTTGCCTTCCTTTAGGCATTGTCCAGCACCCTGGCTGAGCCCAGAGAGGTGGCTGGACAGAGCTGAGAATTGGTTCAGGTTCATTGGTCACAGGAAAATTGTTTACGAAATAAGATTGTAAAGGACACTTCTGCCACATCTGTTTGCGTGTCACATTTTGGAAGGTTCTCCAGAGCTGGAGTGAGAGTCTGCCTGTGTGGAGATAAATGGCTTGATCCCACCAATGTAGACATCAAAAATAAGCAGATAACAGAATGCATGTCCTGGGTTTCTGAATACTGTGGAAATACAGTCCTTTATTTGGGAATTCATTATATATTAATGTAATTTTTTTTGCTTCTATCCAAAAGTTTGATTTTATAGAAGCAAAGTATTAATACTCATGCATTGAGGAATAAAATATGCAGAATATTTAATCTAAAGATTCTCAAAATAGTGGATATACTTCCTTCTATAAAAATTCCTGCTTTAAACCCTACATACAATAGAAAGGAAGATCCCTTTTGCCATGAAGGGATTTTCCCAACTGCATAACATTTGTAAAATTTGCTGAAATGCAACTTGAACAGAGTCCATATTTTTACTATTTATTTTAAAAATTACTTGAATATATGAAGAAAAAACCCTGAACTTTTTATGCATAGCATGATAGACATAAAACTTCTGTGAACAATGCTGAAGAAAAGTACTCTGTTCATTAGCTGTATCTCTCTTGGGAAGAGGGAATTAAATCCTAGCACACATACCCACACTCACACTCACACCGAGTTTTGCCACTATATTTAGGAAAAAATCACTTAGGATACTTCTTGAAAAATGTGTTACAACCCTTCCTTTTACAGTCTTAGCACTATAATTTAATTACTCTATCCTGCAGCAGAGATTGTCTAATCTTTCACAGTACTTCAGAGTTTCTCAATGCCAATAAGTTGCTTTCTTCAGGCTATATATGCAAAAATTCTAATGATTTCATATAGTCATTGAGTGACAGAGGTCTGGACATTGGAAATATCAATCATGGTGAATTCTTTATTCAAGCATCATGTTTTTTAACTCTTAAGCCCATTCAGACAGCCCAAAATATCCTTCTGTGAATAATCCATTTATCATCCCTTTCATATCTCAAACATAAAACATTGAGATATCATATCTCAAACATAAAACTCTCAGGTGGCAAGACTTCAGGTGGAGAATTTTCTGGGTGTATCTTGTTTGTGAATGCAACTTCATTGGTAGTTTATTCCTTGTGTTTAATGATCCTAGGACTTAGAGGGGGAAAGAAGGGTATAAATGGAAGATATTTTCCTGCTGTTAAGTTATTGCCTGTGAGAAAAGACTGAAAGTAGTTATAAGCCAATCTGACTTTCACATGATTAAAGATAATCAAGAGTAAGTAATCAATTATTACTCTTGTTTTGAGCATTACCCATATTTTATAATCACATGACTCTTAGGGGATGCCAGGACTCTGGTGTTATGTCCTGATCTTCTATTTCCTGAGCAGAACTTAAAGCTTGGGTTCTAAGTCTTTTACCTCTGAACAAAGAGTGCTTTGAGGCACCCATTTAGAGTTCCAGAATTGGCTGAACTCTTGGCTAGGAAAAGGTACAGCATTTTATACACTATTTTTACTCTGAACTAGCTCTGACTCTGTACTCTGCAAATTATCCAGTCATATTCTGGTAATATTTTCCAGTAAGCCATTTGGTAGTTCCATTTTTGGGAACTTTTATTTTAGTTTTCAGAAAAAAATCAATTGTTACCTATTCTAGGAAATATTCACTCTCCCATGTGCCAGCTTCCTAAAATAAGGGCTTCTCATTCTAGCCATGTGCTTTGGGCAAATGTCTTTTGCTTTTCTGTGTTTTGAAAACTTTTCAATGTCATTCATTAATCAGAGCTCATTTGATCTCAATAAAGATACAGCTCTTCTGTGATACACTTCTATTATGAAGGATAAAAATATTAAAAAATTATATGGTTTTTTTATTGTAACACCAGGAGTACCATCCAAAACATAAAATATTTCTTCTTAACAGAAGCAAATAAAGGAATAAATTCGGGAGAAATATAGGTAAAATAGAATAATTTGGAGGTCTGGGGACAATTTGATTCCCAGAGGACCTATTGCAGGGTTAGGGCCATCTTCAAGGTGTGGAAAAAATATCTACTGATTTTCCATTGTTCCAGGTTTTGTCCAATGTTTCTCGTACTTTCACCATTAGTGTAAAAAAATTTCTCTGTAACTTGTCTGTAGCCAATATAAAATGGTAAGAAGATCTGTTCTTAGATTTTTCCTAAAAGTGTAAACCAGAGTGGTCTCTGTGTCTGCTTGTACACCATATGCGTCCCATCTTGGTGGCCTTCATTTAGACTTGCTCTAGTCTAAATTTTGGAAGGCCAAAACCAGACACAAGATTCCAGATGAAGTTATACAGACACTGAATGGAATAGACTGATAACTTCCTTTGAGCTGCTGCCTAAAATTTCTTTAAAACATCCAATATGAAGATAATGTTCTTCATTTCAAGGCTGCACTTCTGACTCATCTTTAGCTTCATCAGTATCTCAGGGGCTTTCCTACAAAATTGTTTTCTATTTAGCAAATGCCCAGCCTGCTCTGCTACAGGGGATTTTTCTGTCCCAGGTGTCTTTTCTGAATGGTAGACCTCCCTTATGGCATACCAAACACTACCTCTAAGTTAATACTGCTTTCCAAGGATGCATTCCAACTTGTCTGCATGTACTTTTGTGGTTTTGTGTGTGTAGGAATCATTAGCAGCACCCACAAAACAAGATTGATTTAGTGAATCAGTGCCTCATGTAATAAGTGTTCTATAGCCATGTCGTGGTTTCAGTGTGAACCAGACAGAAAAAACTATCAATTTGGGCTGCCAAAAGAAAAGAAATTTTGTAATCAAGAGCAAAGCAGGTTTAAACTTGAAAAGGACAGACTTTTATTAACTAATACAAAAAGGAAAGAAGGAGAAGGAAAAAAAAAAAGAAACAACAAATTCTTAGAATTAGAATGAAACCTTTCAAACATTCTTCCTCTATTACCAAAATTTCTTTCACTCTCATTAACAACATACAGAAATTACATTTAGAAACTTTCAGTCAGTTTTTTTCAATTCTAGAATAGTCTTTCTTCAATTCTTCTAGAGATTGGAGCATCTTTTACTCGCTATGGAACTAAAAACTGAAACAAAACAAGACAAAACAAACTTTTCATGATAACAGCCGCCCGGAAAACATTTGTATCATGAAAATNCCTAGGAACCTGAAGGTGCGCAGGTGCATGGGACACGAATGGATTCATTCTCGGGCCCTGAGGGAATTGGCCGATGGAGTTGCTCGTCCGCTGCGCGTCGTTTTTGAAAGCTGGTGTCTTGTCAGGTGAAGCGCCCAAGTGCTGGAAGAAGGGAACTCTAAGCCCCGTTTTTCTAAAGGGGAACGCAGAAGAGCGTGGGAACTGCAGAGCAGTCAGTGTGACCTCTGCGTCAGGCACGGTGATGGCGCTGCTTGTCCTGGAAAGTCCGCTAAGGCCTCTGGAAAGCCAAGAGGTGATTGGTAACAGGGAACGTGGCTTTGCAAAGGGGAAAATTTGCATTCCTGGCAGTTTTGTGGACAATCTATGGGTCGGGCTCTAGCGCTGGCGGATAGGGGCAAAGGAAGTGAGCTCGTGTGCCTGGAGTTGGGCCAAGCGTTTGACACTGTCGCGCAGGACATCCTTGTCTGTAAGTGAGAGAGCCACGCGTTGGATGGGTGGAGCGCGGCGTGGCTAAAGCAGGTGAGCTGCAGCGGTGCTTTGCAGCCTTAGAGTGTGTTTGTTTCTGTTTCTGTGGTTGCGTGGCGTTTGCCAAACGCTGGCAATGTTTTTCCAAAGCGGTTGCTGCACTGTCCTGCTTGGGCAGGTGCCATTGAGAAGAGTGGACGGGGGCTGTTTGGAGCAGGGCTTGGAGTAGGTGTTGAGGAGAGGTGGCTTTTGGCTGGCGCAAAGCCTGGTTGCAGAGCTAGTGAGACGAGAGGCAGCGGCAAGCGTTTTGTCGTAGGTCTTTATTTTCTGTGGCATAACTAAGTAGAAATACTTAGAAAAATAAACGTGAGACTACATAAATAAATAAATAAATAAATAAATAAATAAATAAATAAATGAGACCTCTGAAGAGACACCCAAGGCAAGGAACACGGCTTCTGGAAAACCAAAAGACTGATAGCAGATCAACCCAGGTAAAGTTATTACTTCATTGAATTGATAATATCTCCCTACATCTATGAACTGAGTGATTAGACCTAGAGAAGAATTTTGCTACATATCATGTCTCATGTTGAAGGGTCAGACTTTTTTTTTTTTTTTTTTTTCCACACTTGTATTAGGTGTTATTTTATTGAGTGCTCTGATTGTTGGGGTATAAGCCTTGCTACCTAAATTACCTCTTAAGAACTCTGATATTACTCTGTTTTGGTCTGATCTCCCTGAAACCCAATGTCTGGCTGTCAATGCTGTACTTATGAGAGAGACTGGGGCTTGTTGCTGCTCCCTAGTTACTGTCTGCTTCCTGTAACCAGAGAGATTATAGTAAAGGAAATATTCCCTATGCTGCTTCAGTTATTTGCATTCAGAGACACAGAAAGTACAGAGGAGAGTATAGCTGAAGCTATGCCTCTGTGATTGAACTGCTGTGTCTGAATCACTGTAATGAGAGTAAAACTGTTAAAAATTAAATTTCAACAGGTTCAACAGTGTGAAATCACATCATCTCTTAATATTTTAAATATTTATTAGAGCATTCTGAAATGTACTGCTAAGACTTACTCTGAGAGACATCTCAGGATGCTTGCTGATCTGATATTTTCATTCAGGACCCCAGTGTTCCTAGTGCAACAGAAAACATGCCTTAAATTAGAAGGAACACGTAGTTCATGCGGTTGAGTAAACTTTGCTAAGGATGTCCACTGATCAGATGTCACTTCTCTGAGCATGAAGTCCTCTGGGTTAGTCAGGTAATTGAGAGACATTATTACTGGGCAAAATTTCAAAATAAGGGAAGATATCTATGTTATTCTGTCTATGCATTGGAAGACAATCCAGTAAAACGTTGCCAAAGTTTGCAGTTCTTTTTGTGCCACAGTTTGGTACTACAGGTGGATGTTTCCCTGCAAAGAGTGGAAATGAAGGGAGTCATGTCTCCTGCTTTCTCATTTCGGTCTTACATAAAATGCAAATAAGAATATACAGGGGAAGCGTAGAGGGTTTCAACCCTCTTTCTATTTCATTACACATCTGTTTTATTATATCTATAAACTAGTAGCTACTTTTTTTGGTCCAAATACTTTATTCAGTTGCTGATCTAAAACTCTTGTACTTTTTCAGAATTAGGGTCTGTTTTCAATTTAAAAGACTTATCAGCACTGAGCACAAAGTAATGATATTTCTGGAAAACTAGGAATTGCCTTGCAGTGACCTGAAGGCTTAAAAAGAATGAAAAGAAGAAGAAAAAGGAAGAATTTGTAAATGAAATTAGCCCCATGGATGCTTTAGTACTTTTTTTGCCTTTTGCTCCACTGCATGAGGTCCATTTTGTGTGATGAGCCTGCAGAAAGGGCACAGGTGGCTGGAAATGGTGTTGTGGTTGCAGTGTGGGTGTAATCAGTACTCATCGCACTAACAAAGAGCCATGCCAAATGCCTCTCCAATAAGACTTAATGGCTGTGTATCTACATGGCTGACCACACTGATGGCTACAACAAACATATAAATGGTCTGTTTTATGAAGTGGAGGGATATATTCTCTCAGTGAATTCCTGAACCATCAAATACTGTTTACTAGCCTCTCATCCCCAAGTGTTTCCTCTAGTCACTTCAAAAGTAGTCTCCTACTTTTAAGCTTCCTTTTGGTACTATCTGCTGTTGTAATAAACTCAGCTAGAACTTGAATGCCTGCCCTTCAGTGCCAAATCCCCCNTATCTTTCGGCACTTGATTTTTCTGTGATTCACAGTTCCTCACTGTAGAGGAGTCAAGAGTGAATATAAGGCCATGAGAAAAAAATAAAGATTAACCTAGAAGTCACAAAGAGTAAAGTGAAAGGGTTGTGTTCTTGTATTGTAAAGAATAATCATATTAGCAGGATGAAGAGAAAGACTTGTATGAAATTCCTGCAGAAATGTCGTCATTAGTGACACAAAATTACTAGAACAGGAATGATGATTATGACGAGTCATTTACACAGATCGTTCTACTATTTTCCACTTGGAAAGCTGTGACTGGTTTAGTTCCACAAAATGCAAAGTTAAGAACAAGAATCATAATAATGAACAAAAAAAAAGAGAAAATAGTGGTTCTGATGAGGATTCTGGGTTGGTAAAAGATAAGCCACTTAAGCCTCAGATGAAAAAAAAAAAGAAAAGTGATTCTTTTCTACAAAACCAGGAAAGTTTTGGTCAAAAGTATGCATGACTCATGCTTGTTGTGCTGATGAGATTAATTCTGCATTGGTGTATTCAGCATGGTTGTCCACATTTTTAAAAGGACATTGAAAAGAAGAACAGAGAAATATCTTAAAAATTTGTTACACAGAATATTAATGAGTTTTATTTAGATTGTCAAAGAGAATACTAACGAGACACAATTACAGTTTATTTTTTTCTTCACAGGGAGAAATTATAAAGTCCTTAAAAAGCAGTTCATTTTGTCAAGGAACATGTAGTTGGAGTTTGAAGCCAAATGTACTTGAATAGAAATAAAATTTGGCAGCTCAAAAGATGGATTCTCCATCTTCATGGACAGCTGTTTGTGAAGCAAAACTTATCTACAATACGTCCCTTCTATTTTATTATCCATTTCAACCTCTTTTTCCCAGGTAATTGTTAGTAATCCTAGTATAGCGCTGACATTATATTTTCTTTTAACGTGTTTATGTATTTTCAAAAGAGGAATTCTTAGCCTTACCATAAGATTTATGATGCCCAGAATGCAGCAACTAGATGGTTACTGCATGAAAATATGTACACTGTCCTTTATCCTTAAACATTTTGGGAAACACTGGAGGGTGAAACATTGTATAAGTTTATTGATCTCATCCATTTCTATTTTCTAAAAGAGCCTGCAACAGTTTTTTAAATCATGCTTGGAAAATGGTTCTGGAGACCTCAGCCATGACTTTTCCCATTATAGACTTCTCTATCCCAAATTTATTAGTCACTGACTGTCGAGAGCTGGGAGTTAAAAGGATTCATAGGACAATGAACTTGCTCTTGCACAAAAGTATAGACTTCTCCAATTTCACCCAACAGGAGTTAAATCAATGTAAGTAACCCATGGCAGATGGTCCTGTTCATTCTAATCAACATCCAAAAGACTAACCACTCTGACATCATCTGTCTGTCCCAGGATTTCTAGCTGACAATACCTGGAACAATCACAGTAACAAGGACTTTAAGAACTCTCTGATTATATTCACTTTCTCAGACAAATATATATCCAGAATGGCTATATTCAGCTCACCAGAGACAACATCTCACAGTTGCTGCTGCAGCCATACAATGAAGTCTACGGTTTCTGTATGCTCTACAGTGCCTTTGTTAAGCCAAGAGGGTTTCTGGGCAGCAGGCTACATTGGTCCCATACAAATGAGCAAGACTTGAAGCAAAATACGTGTGTGAACACCTCAGTGGAAGGTGGTGTCTATGTCAGTGACACACCACGGTCCTCTGTGTGAAAGAGCTTCCCTGAAGTATTCATGCATTTGCATGTAGGTGCAAATGGTGCAATACACACAGTAGATATGAACTGTGGCACAAAACTCTATTCTTTTAGAGTTAGGCATTAATAATAAATCCGATTTTTTGGGGATTCTGCATGATCTGGATGCCAGATTCCAGGGGACTCTCCCAGCCCCTTTCACCTTCTTTTAGCCTACATTCTTTGTAAATGTACAAAGTGTTTCAAAAGAAAACAGTGATGTTCATTCCCTCCACATTCCATTACACCTTTTCTATTATGATTCTATTATTCTCAGCAAGGACAAGACAGCAACAAATGCTGGAAAGAGTAAGCCCAAGCTAAATTTTAGCATGTGATACTCCACAGCTTTTCTCAGAGGCACACTTTTATCACACTTCCCTCACAGCAGTGTGAGATTGAACCACCCTCAGTTTTAGGCCCTTCTGTGCCAAAAAGAATCATAGAACAATAGAATGGTTTGGGTTGTAAGGGGCTTTAAAGATCTAGTTCCAGCCCCTGACATGGCCAGGGGATCTTCCACTATAAGAGGTTGCTCAAAGCCCCATACAACCTGGCCTTAAACACTTCCAGGGATGGAGCATCCACAAGTTTTCTGGGCAACCTGTTCCAGTGCTTCACCATCCCCACTGTAAAGAATTTCTTCTCAATTTTTATCTAAATCTATCTTCTTTCGGTTAAAAGCCATTGCTCTTTGTCATATCACTACATGCCCTTGCAAAAAGTCCTGCAAAATTCCCTCTCCAGCTCTCTTTTAGAACCATTTAGGTACTGGAAGGTGCTATAAGGTCTCGCTGAAGCCTCCTCTTCTCCAGGCTGAGCAATCCCAACTCTCAGCCTCTCTTCATAGGAAGTGTGCTTCAATCCTTGGATCATTGTGGCTCTTGCTGAACTCACTCCAAGAGACGCACTTGTACAAGATCACAAGATAAGTGCTACCACAGTGATCCTGCATTTGGCAGGATCCTCCTAACTGAGGCATCCTTGTCATACTCCAAAGGCACAAGGCTTTCTGGATGAAGCAATATTTTCTGTTTCATGAAGTGAAATGAACTGGGAAAAAAGATAAAGTTTTGAGAACCCAAGACTGTATCTCTTTGGGATTTGACTGCTTTTGGTTTTATTGACTTAATAAAATGTAACGGACTAATACCCTTAACTCATCAATAGTGCAATGTTCTGCACTGTAAACTGCCTGCAAACACAGACCTGAGGTAACTGAACCCAGTTCTTCTATTGTTCTCTGTTATAAATGAAATTAAAATGGAAGATCATATTCCCCAAACATTTACTTCTAATTTCTTCTGTAAAACTGGAATGAGATATAAAGACTGCTTAGGTGATTTTGTGCTATGACTTGATTTTTTCTTAATTTTGTGGGTAGATAAGTAATTTTCTTCAATAAAAATTATTAATTTTTAATTCCAAAATGCTGCGGCTGAACCAGATACCTTCAAAAGAAAAATGTGTTTTCATGCTTATTTGTTTTAAAGGAAACTTTTATTCTTTAGACACTATTTTGTCATATCAGACTTGTGATTATCATCTGTGGCTGGACTAGATTAAGGGTTGTACCTTAAAAGTATTTGAAATACTGAAAATTATTTCTATTTTAAAGTTTAGTTCAATATCAGAATGGTTTTGGATGCTGTACCCATTTCTGAAAAGCTCAGCATTGTTCTGAGAATTTGGTAACAGTACCAATACTGCTTTTATGTGGTAGGAAGAGGGATCAGTTCTAGAGGTCACTAAAATTCACAGCTTCCAAGGGGAATCTCATCACTGCATTACAGCAAAATAGCTACCAATCACTGTGTACTTGCCCTGCTGGAAACCTCTGCCTACCGTGCAAGGAAGAGGAAACATATATTTTTGGGACGAGAGGTGCTTGTTCAGGGAGGGCTGGCTGTTCCTCGCAGCTCAGGTGTTTGCCCGTGGTAGCAGAGCAAGCTCTCCTCTCCACACATGAGAGCTCCACTGCTTCCCAGGCTGTGCTGCTGCTCTGGGATGCAGCCTCATGGCCATGACCAACCCTTAGGAACCAAGCTAGGTTTACTGGGAGAGTAGCCACTCTGGGTGCCACTTGGGACATCAGAGGTTAGAAATGATAAAAATAGTTACTCAAATGAAAGGAAGAGAGAAAGTTCAGATTTTAGCTGATAAAGTAATCTTGAAAGGTACGACCACACAAGAGAAAATGCAAGAATGTCTTTTTCCGCCTGTATACAAAATCAAAATGTGTAAATGTTCTTTAGAAACAGCCAAGACGGCAACAAAACACTAGACATACTTTTGTTTAGAGACACAATATTCTGACAAACACACGTACAATAGTCTTGCTTTTATGAGGCAAATATTTTCTTCCTACACTACCTTCTGCAAAATATATTTGAAGGCATTAATGCCAAATTATTCAATGATATTCATAATAACAACAACTATATTTGCTATGTTTTTAATAAAATCCTGAAGCAAACAAAAAACTGAGTTGTTTTTCTTTTGTCTTTGATTTCTGTTTAATTTTTTCTTCTCTTGCCTGAATGTCTGCTGATCACTGTGCCTGGAAGAACACTGGGTAACTCAAAGGCATTCATGTGCAGTCATTATCCCCTGTTTCTATATATCTTTTCTGTAGTGATGCTTTTTTGAGGATTCTGAATGATGAATTCTACCTGTCTTGCATAAAAATGAAATGTTCCTAGAAAACCATGTTTTGAAATTGCATGTATTTTTTTTTTAATGGAAATATATTTTATGTTCATCCAAAGAATAGAAACAAATGTGTCACCTAATATATGACTTTCTCTGAAATTAGATTTTACTTAAAGTTTGAACACATCCAGTAAACTCCTGACATATTCTTAGAGAAGTAGGATTATGTATTAAACTTAAGACCTAATAGTAATAAATGAAGACATTTCAACAAATTAAAATTTTCTGAGGCCTCAGGTGAATTCAACATTTTCTGAGAACTCAGCTGATTTCTGTGTCTATGGATTGGTTTGGGCTCTCAAACATTTAGTACTTCTCTTTGAAATGTATTAAAATTAAGATATTATTGAAGAGATAACTTTCATCTCTGCCTCACAGTAAAAGAATATATATTTTACTTTTCTTGAATGGGTCCTTAGAAAAATAAATGCCATCATTAATTGATCTTTCAATTAACTAACTTAATCAACTAGCAGTGTCCTAGTTTTTAAGAAACATTTTATGTTCCTTTCTATCTTTTGATCCTGCCTTTGACAGAAATGGTCCAAATATTCATGGTAAAATGTTGATTTGCATAAAATAAAAGCTTATGAATAGTTTCAGTGCTGTCAGAGAAAGTGAAAATTAAAATAACAGCTCTTTTAGTATTTCAGTGTGTGAGGATTCATTAATCAAGAGAAGAGTCAGATATAAAAGATACAGAAATAGTCCACTGATTTATTTTCATTTAAAAATTCTTGCTCTTTCCAGCATATATGACTTGATGAGGACTAGTTACAAGTAACCATACAAAAATAGAAAATTATAAAGAAATTGCAAGTGAAATTTAGAATCAAGATAACGACTATTTCAAATTTTACCTTTAGAGACTTCTACCTGGAATAATGTATGTCAATTACACTTAATATCTTCCTGGAAAATGCTGACTAGCAGGGAGAGAGTCTTGTAAATGCAGCTTGGTTTTCCCCAAGTTTTGTGGATCCTCAAACTGAATCATGGATAATTCTGCTTTCCTGAATGGACTGTTCTGTTCAAAGGAAGGGCATATACATCTTTGTTTCTTAGTTCTTCAGTCTTGTTTTCCTACAACCCAGTTGTAGTCACTTAAGTAAAGCATTTAAGAAAGACAAATAGCTCACGAAAGGCTTGGGCTGCCCTTCATGCTGACTCTGTTCTCAAATGTTTCTCTGTTGTCTTACAGAACTCATGATAGGGCCTTAATTCAGAAGGTGAGAATTCAAACTTTGCCATTTTTTTATTCCCTAGTTGTTTGGGGTTTTTTTGCTAATAAATTATTTTCAATGATAATATAATGATGTAAGATCAGGAGTAAATTATAATCTTTATGTAGTTAACACTTTGAAGACTAGTAGTAATAGTAGTAGTAGTGGTGGTCTGTAAAGCATTTTTTATATACATGTTAAACTGAGTGTATTTTCAATAATATACCATATGTTAGTGGCAAAAATGAAGATAGTATATTGATATTGTATATTGTCAAGAAAACATGATGTTTGTCCCCAAGATATTTCTTTAAAATTGGTTTTAAATCAGTTTGTTATTGTTGAAAGGTAGTTTGAAGAGTAACTTTCCAATTTAATTAGAACACTAAGGGCAAACTCTCTTTCTTTTAAGGGTAAAAATCAATAATACTGTAGTTTAAACAGA
>WAAG01044211.1:597-11382 GCA_013390105.1 Tichodroma muraria
GTTTGGGTTTTTTTTTTTTTTTTTGATTGTTTGAGTTTTTGCACTGTTCACTTTGAGTTTCAGTGCTAAATCCTGTCCCATTTTCTATTTCAGAAGGCCATGAAAGACAGCGTACAAAAGTATAGAGTGAAGAATGAGAATTAGCTTTATGCGGGAACTGGCTATTCCAGGGCAGAATTCATTAACATCCTTTGTATGGTTCTAAGCCCAGACTTGTCTTGAGGCTCAGCTATGCAAAGTACTTGAAATCCATGGCAATAAACAATCCATTTCTGCTGTTAAAGAAATCTTTTGGAAATATCACTCTGTGATGGCTGGCTGAAATAGGGAATTTGCAGATAAGATCCATTTCATCTGTTTGTTGATTTTAAAATATATCTCTCCGCAGCTGAGCTGGCTGTTTAGGCTTCTACAATAGTCAGTGTAGCCTAATCAATAGAGTCAATAGAGTTTAATGTGATTGATTTGGACAAAACTGTTTATTTTAGGGTGTGATACACTTCTCAGATCTCAGTTCTCTTCAATTTATTGACTAGTCCCCCACAGACTCAAAAAAGAAACTCAGAGTAATTTGATCAAATGTCTCAACATTGAAGAAATCCATGGGTAGTTAAATGAACCCTGGAGTTTGTGATGTTTATAATCACAGAACTCATAATCTTTCACAGACAGGTCTTCTGAATTGCAAAGTAAAGATTTCTGCTTTGGAATTGTGCTACTTCGGGCATGATAAATAATTGACAAAATGACCCCTGCCGCCAAAAAAAAAAAAAAAAATTGATTAATTTAATCTCAACAAAAAGGAAAGTCTTCACGACAAAGCTCAAGGATGTGAGCATCATACCTTTTACAGGTATATACATTACCCATATAGGTTTCCTCATAAGTACTTAACCTTGACTTATGAACACTTCTTGGAATATAGAATATGCGACATGTCACCACAGGCTACTTCTGCCTACTTCTAGCAGGCATTGCTATTTCACATTAAGAAAAATAGAAATGTCTGTGAGCAGTCTGTGCTGAACAGAAGATAAAAATTATTTTCCCGGGTTATATTCCCATGATAAAATCTGCCCTGGTCTCTGTAATTTCTTGGGACAAAGGGTGTTACAAAATAAGCCACAGAAAGATCATTTTCTGCTTATTTTATACTATTTTCTTTTAATATCTCTTTATGCCCTCTCTCAGTTACAAGAAACATTCACTCTCACTGCATTTTCTTTTTTTTTTCATATTATTATATGTCAGTTATCTCTTCTTTCAGCTGGACTCAGTCTCCTTAACCAACCCTGGCATCCAAATCATTGGTCATGTGCTATCTTTGTGTATATTATTGTTTTTACAGTTTCATTATATTCTCTGCAAAAAAAATAACCTATCCTACCAGACCTTTTTAACTACATGATTCACTAATTAGCAATAAATGAAAGGATAAGTATTTCTTTAGACATTGATTCCAGAATTCCTAATGGGGAGTCCAGCTTGTGTTAAAATACACTTACTTGGCAGTTCACAGATTTCCAGGTTAGCTGGGTCTGAGCAGGATCTGATCTCTTCCTCCTGAGGCTCAGGCACCCAGAAACACACCTGGGAAGAGACTGCTTTCCCAGTTCCTCATCCTGTGGGACTCTGCAGTCAAAGACCTTGGACAGTGAATAAACTGCCCAAGCCTCTATCAGAAGATACTTCCAAACCAGATGTGTTGGTTTTGCACGGCCTGGTTTTCAGGTGGGTGGAGGGGCACAGAGGTGGCTGCTGTGAGAAGCTGCTGGAAGCTTCCACCATGTCCAGCAGAGCCAATCCCTGATGGCTCTGAAGATGGACATGCTACTGGCCAAAACTGGGCCAATTAGAGAGGCTGGTAATACCTCTGTGATGGCATATTTAAGAAGAAAATCAAAACAAAGGGCACACAGTTTTTCTTTCAGTCAGAGAGGAGGAGGTGGTGAGAATACATGAAGGAAATAACACAGAGACCCAAGGTCAATGGAGAAGGAGGGGCAGGAGGTGCTTCAGGTGCTGGAGCCAAGATTCCTCTGCAGGTTGTGGTGAAACCATGGTGAAGCAGCTGTGCCCCTGCAGCCATGGGGATCCACAGGGATGTTGAGATCCACCTGCAGCCCCTGGGCATCCACGAGGGATGCAGCACAGCCTGTGGGGATCCACAGGGGATGCAGATCCAACCACTGTGGGGAAGGTGCCCATGCCAGAGCAGGTGGATGCCTGGAGGAGGCTGTGATCCAGTGGGAGACCCAGTGGAGAGAGGGGACTTTGCTTCCAGGCTGGAGCAGCCTGTCCTTGGAGGACTGCACCCCGTGGAAGGAGAGAGCCAGGTCACAGCAGTTTTGGGAGGACTGTGTGCCCGTGGGAGGGACTCACATTTGCAGCAGGTGTGGCTTGGCTGCTGCTCATGAGAGTGGAGCCACGTTGGGGCAGTTCACAGAGAACTGTCTCCTGTGGGAGGGACCCCACGGCCTCACAGGAGAAGGGCTCCTCTCTCTGAGCCAAGCAGAAGAAAACTTTGAGTGAAGAACTGATGAGCCTGTTTTGCCCTTGGAGTGTTTTCTCCCAGTCCTTATCTCAACTCATGAACACTTCTTTTTTTTTTTTTTTTCCCTCTGCCCAGCTGTAGGAAGGGAGGCTGAATGAGTGGCTGTTGTGGGTGCCTGGTGTTTGCCCAGTGTCAAACCCTAACACCAGCTTTCATAAGAGGATTTACTTCTCTGGATACATAAAAGACTAAAGAGAAGAGCTGCAGGGTTTCCTTGATTTACTCAGCACAAGAACCAGAACTGCTCTCGATTTTATCAAACTAATTAATAAAAGCTATATATTGGTTTCCCTTTTCAGGTCAACCCAGGATTTGTTCAGTGTGGCTGGTGGAAAACACATCCTTTGAAGGCTCCCTGGACTCAGTTTCCAATAAATGAGTAATTTCTTTGGTTTAAGACATTTAAAAGTATTTTCTTATGCTGTTTGCTATCCCTCAGCTCCTCAACTCTTCTTTGTACTTTTACATTTCTATTTTTCTTAGAAACATTGACAGCAGTGCCATGTCTGTTGCAAAATTTGCTGTCCCACCAATGTAGATCAGGGCACAGATGGGCCCTTGTTGTCTATTTCTAATACAAAATGAAGCATTCAACTCCTGCTTATAATATTAATCGTAACGGTTACCCTACCACATAAGCTGAAATATTTATCCTGAATTTTATAAGAAAGATGAAAAAGTGTAAAGTAGACACAAAAGCCTGGCTTCTAAATTGCCAGTTTTCTGTTGTGAGTTTCAAGCAATTTCGACTGACTTTACTGAAAAAACACCTCTTCAAACAGAGACAATTTTAGGTGTCACCTTTTGTGTGAAACAAAATGTAAAACTTAATAATTATTTTATAATTAGAAAAAATATTCTTTTTCTTCTCAATATAATCTTCATAATTTACTTCAGTGTGAAAATTCCTCTTGAAAGTGTTTAAATCTTCATTAAGCTCATTTCCTAGATATGTCACCTCTAATTCCTTAGCATTTATCCTCATATATATGCACATGATATGCCGCAGTCCTTCGTAAGAAATTCCTCTCAGCCTGCCCCCCTCCATGCCTCTTGGCTACTCATTTGCCTGTTTTTCTGACTTCTTTTGAGATTCCTTCAGAGGATCTGGGATGAATCATTCAAAACCCCTCTGAGTGTGGTCTCAGGTGTGGATCTTGGGGTGTCCTGTGCAGGGCCAGGAGTTGATAATCCTTGTGGGTCCATTCCAACTCAGAATATTCCACAGCTTTATGATTCTATGAAGTGTCACGCAAGACTAACCTTGGTGGAAACAGACACGATATGTTCCTATTAGAGAACATAATCATGCCATTAAAGTGTTTAGAAGCCATTCCTGCAGACTGTTTGACACTATGTCCATTTATCCTCCTCTCCTTCAGTATTCATGTATTATAATTGCCATAGCTAACAATGAGCAATTGGGAGACAAAACCCTTTCTCTGACATTGAAATTCTGGAGAAAGGAGACAGAAGCAGTGAGCAGTAATTGCATGCTTTTCCTCTTCTCCCTGCATTTTATTTATGTTTTTGCCTTGAAGTATCTTAATTGTCCACCTGCCAATTTCACAACAGCTGACATCTTCTGTTTAAGTGAGACGCACTCTCAGTCTTTGCTGGGAAGAGTGGCTCGAAAGCACACCAAAAATAAAAATGATCAGAGGGTGGATTGCCATGCCAGCATATGTTTTCAGCTTTCATTTATGGCCCTTCTTAATCCAGCGTCACTTTGGGGGAGGGAAAAGGGTGTAGCGCTGCTTTAAAAGCCATAACCTTTGGAATTAAAATGAGTTCTCAGCACAAACTGAGCAATAAAAAAGCAATCATATCACCAGGCTGCTGGCCCTTATTATTTTAACATCAGTGTGATGGGCTTTAAAAGCTTTAGACATGCTGGGAAAGTTAAATACACGTGTTCCATTTAAAACTGACCAGCATTTAAATACATAGACACCTGCCATGACAAGCAGTCAAGGGATTGCTCTTTCATTTTATAAATAGAATAAAACTGCTCAGTAGAATGGCATGACATCTGTGTGGGTATTTGTTTAGTTGCTACTGGTGTACTTAATGTGAGGGATTTAGAGTATTAGTCTCAGACAGCATTCTGCAAGCTCCACTTCCCCACAGCGACTTCTCTATTCAGTGCAAGATTTAAGTAGTTGAACAAAGAGATCCTTTTGTCTAGAATAAAATAAAGAAGTGTGTAGGGGTGAGGTGGCTTGTCTTCTCATTTTCCCTGCCTTCACAAATACTGTTAGGTTTGCTTGCAGCAGGAGCCATACAATGCATGCACTGTCAAGATGTTGGCACTAAGAGTGGTGGGGGGAAAGAAGGACATGGTTTTGTTCTCTGGGCAAATGGAACAAAAATTCTGTTTATCTGAGGGTTTGAACAGAAACATTTGTCTCTAATTAGTTTTGGAGTGGTTTAATCCTGTTTAATATTTATATTGGGGTTAATGTTGAACAGAAAACATGCATTTCACTGAAACAAGTAAACACTTTGAAAACACCAAACTAAGTGTTTGGATTTTTGACATATTTCCTTTCTTGAATTCAGCACAATCACAATGTCCTCCCTGGCCTGTCCCCAAGGGTTTGAATTTCAGCATATTTTCAGCTTTCCCAAGTGTGTCTAGGGATGAAGAGATGTTGAACTTATTGCATGCAGAAAGTGTTTTGCTCCTAGCTAGATTTTCCCCCATGATGGAATGAAGACACAAGCAGAATAATATAGATTTCTGCTAGTTGCAAGAATTATTAGAGGTATCACCTTCTGTCCTTTTCCATGTTTTTTTGCTTTTTTTTCCCTTGTCCATTCTTTCCTCTTCACTAATAAAAAATTATTGCTGTGCATATTTTTTGGGACTGGTACTTTTTTTTTTGTGCAATATTCCTCATTTCATGGATGTAAACTCTTCTTTCCCATTCATCTTTTATTTACAGTTATTTATTCTGGAGATGAAAAACTATAACAGTGAAGGAAGTGAGTCATTTACACTTTAGGACTGAAATCTGCTTTTAATTACCCCACAAGAATAATTTGTCAGTGTCTCATTTCTGACCATCTGTAAAATGGTCAGAAATATCCTTTATCCTTTTTAAAGTAATAAAACCATAAAAGCACATTTGGATGATCTTTTTTCCCCACTGTTTTTCCTTTTCTTCTACTCAGATAAAATTTTACCTGTAAAAACGCCATTTTCAGATTGCTGCCACAGTCCCAAAGTGAAAAAAACAAACAGTCCTCTTTGTGTTGTGTGTTACTCTTAAGGTAATTTAAAGCACAAAGAGTTAATCAATCCTATGTCTTTAAACACACATTTGTGTTCTTGGAGTATTGTATAGTAGAAATGTGAAGATAAGTGATTGTGCTCGATTTTGATGCTTCTAGACAATATTTTTCATGTCATAAAAGTGCTTTACACTCCATGGATCCTTTCTAGGAGTGTAGCTCCCTGCATTGACTTTTATCTCTTAGAAAAGGATATGTAGAATTTATATTAAAAATAAATTCCAGAACTGTCTGACAAAGAACCAAAACTGTGAGAAATATTACAAGAAAAAACTCTCTAATCTCTATTATGTACATACTTGTCCATTAGTTCAGTACCTGATCATCCCTCAAGATAAATGTTTTAATGCTACTTGAAGGAATATTTAAGAGACAGAGAATAAAGAACACAAAAGCTTGATTTCATCACAGAGTTAGTTAGGGAAAGCTGTATCTGTGCTGGAATACCTGGCACCACACTGTCCCCACAAACTCTGTTAGGACTTTGTGACAGTTTTCCACTCTTCCCTGATTCACCTGGGAGCCCACAACAGGAATGAGAGATGAGATGACATCAGAGCTCCTCAGCTGCTGGCACTGCCTTGGAGACCTTCTGAACATTTTAATCTATTTCTTCAGTATGAAAACTTGAACTGAAGCAAAAACCATTCTCTAGCTCATAGCTGTCAGTGAATCCAAGTTACAAGAATCATTGGATCCTTGGAAGCTACAGGAGAGTTGAGAGCATCCAGCAAGAGTGCAAGTAAGCCTTGAAGTGAGGTAGGCACCAGGTGAATTTCTGAGGGCAAGGAAATTCAATGGAATGACAAAAGCGTTAACAGGGTAGAGCAGAAGTTGCCTTAATCTGTATCCTCCTTTTCTGTATTCTTCCCAGTCACTCTCACTTCTGATCCATGTTTGGTTTTTTTTCAAGTTTCATCCTTGTTTTGATAACACACAAATCATGAAAAAATAAAGCATGGCTCTCTGGGGTTTTATCTGGCTATTTGACACTTTACTGACCACAAATTATTTTTTATAATTCTTTCTTGTTTCATCTGGGACCAAGATATTCTAGGAGTACAGCAACAAAGCTTTTCTTCTTAAATTTTCTGGCTAGGATCTAATGACGACAGAAATCTAAATGAAAGCTTCAAAATCCTTTATGGCGCTTCTGTATGTGTTAACTTGCAAATATTGTGAAAGTAATTTTTGCCTTTCTGAGGAAGCAGGGGAAAATTATATCAATATGATTTATTGGAACAAACATTTAACATTTTCTGGGACACGTATATATGCAGAAAAGTGCATTGACACCAGCTTGAAGGATACATCTATTTATATTTTAGTCAAAAAAAGTAGAGTAATAATTAATTACTGGTCAGTCACTGTATTGGCTCCAACTGGGATGGAGTTAACTTTCCCCATGGCAGCCCTCCCAGTGCTGTGCTGGGCATTGGTGGCTACAGAGGTGTTAGTGGCACTGCAGTGTTTTGGCTCTTGCTGAGCAGAGCTGGTACAGCACCAGTGCTGCCTGTCTGTCCACCCCAATCTCCACCTAAAAACCTACAGGCTGAGGGTGAACAATCTGTTGAGAGGGGACAGAGCCAGGACAACTGGCCCAAACTGACCACAGGATATCCCATCCCATGTGTTATTTTGCTCAGTAATAAAAGCCAAGGAAAAGGAGTACAAGGGCAGCATCCATTACTAAGGTGTTTGTATTCTAAATTTACCCTGTGTACTAAGGCCTTACTTCACAGGAGGCAGCTGGACATTGCCTATGGAGTGGAAATAATTATTTTTATTATCCTTTGTTTTCATGTATGGTCTTTACTTTTCTTTATTAAATCCACAAGTTTTTAATCTTATTTATTTCATATCCCACTGAGGGGAAGGAATAAAAGGGCCCCCTGGTGGGCACCTGGCAGCCAGCCACAATCAACCTACCACATAATAAACATAACAGGATAAAACAGGAACATTAAATTATCATTCTATATCAGCCTCATTTTAGCCATTTAAGAAGCTGAAATAAGTGCAGTGAAACTCCTAATGTGCTAATATTTCATCTAGAAGAGCCTTTTTAATTCTAGACATCCAGCAGACAATGGCATGTACAGCCTTGTCAGTTCATGATATCCCATGACAAGCTATCATTAGGTGTTCAGGCAGCCTGCAGTGGGCACCACTTAGACTGCTGTAACACCAACCAAAACTTTATCTAGTCTCTTGTAATCTTATTTATGTACTGCAAATGATAAACCAGACTGTGACTCGCAATTAAATGTCTCCTTCATAATCCCACATATGGAGCTTACAAGAACAGGTGAAGAAACCGGGATGTTCAACAATTTGGCTTTTATATCTCCATGTTCATATAGCGTCAATTCTATGTCTAGGACCTGTTAAAGAGCCTCTTCAGTCTAGGGAACCATGCCAAAGGGTGTCACCCTCTACGTTTATACCAGTAAAAACCATGGCAAAGCCTGAACACACACCACGATTGTCGATGTAATTAAGTATTCAAGCGTATGTACATAAGTGCAATGAAAAACACACTCAGGAGGATAGGATGCTCTATATGAGCAAAGAGGTAAATCCATGCTTCAAAAGGTTTTGGGTCAAATTTTCTCTTTAAATGCTTCCTCTGAATTTACTCCTGAATATTTTTGTTCTAGTTTCAGCTTCATATTTTAAACTTTTTTGTTCCTGATCAGCCATCAATGAAAACTTTTAATTCTCTTGTTATTTTTCTGTTCTACCTGCCTTTAGAAAACTTATTTGAATAAGACCTTACATCCTTTGTCTCCTCCTTCTTTGAATACATTGGCTTCCCCTCCTATCTCCATCCCTAATCTTTGTTTATAAACCAAAGATAAGATTTTTCTCAGCATGTTTCCAGTGCAAAATTTTTTTCCTATAACTTATTTGTTTATCCAGTGTACACTCTGTAGTCATAGAGAGACAGGTTGAACTGTAATGCAATGCAATGAGCACTTTGTAATTGCTTCCTTGTGGAGGGCTCAGGGATTTTTCAACATAACCCAAAACAGAGCAAGGTAAAGGTGCTCTTGTACTTCTGTGTGAATGTATCCCCTATGCTTACACTTCATAAAATGAGTACAAAGCTGTTATCTGAGAACAGAAAACATAACATGTGAAAAGAAAAATAAAAATGGCAGAGGCACAGTCCCCAGGACTGATCCAAAGCCACAGAGGTTAATGAAAAGGCTTCTGTGGGCATTGGATCAGGCTGCAACATCGTGAATAGCTGTGGATATATTTAATGCTGCCAGCACAGCTGCAAGAATAACACTCACAAAAAGTAAATGATGAAGGGAGACTATTTTAATACTGGCATCTGGCTCTTTTGACTGCCATTTGGAACAGGATGTCGGAGGAGCCTTACCAAATGAGAGTATGGAATTCTTCTTGCCCTATTGAAGGGCATCTCAAGGCTTTAAATGTAAAATTTGCACCTTTTATTTTTTTACTTCTATGATTTTTCTTTTCAGTCAAATGAATGCAAATGGCATCCATAATAGAACTTGGGACCTCTGGCTCTAGAAACAGAGGTTATCTGCTGAAGAGCAAAGCAGCGTCCTTTAGTTTAGCAAAAAGACCAAAGCAATGTTCTCATGAACACAGCTTTTATATTCCATCTTGAAGAAGATGTCACATTAGTAAATACCAGTTAAGTTGAATCCAGCTCACCTGT
This sequence comes from Tichodroma muraria, assembly GCA_013390105.1. Lineage (NCBI taxonomy): Eukaryota > Metazoa > Chordata > Aves > Passeriformes > Sittidae > Tichodroma > Tichodroma muraria. The sequence continues at coordinate 10,149 of WAAG01044211.1, forward strand.
AGATTCAAAGTTTTCAGCTCAGATTCTCTTACACTTTACAGAACATATATTTAGTCTGTAGCAAAATTGTAGCAGGAACTCAGCCACAAAGGCACAATGTGAGTGTTTGACCACCACTTGACAGCCTCTTCCAAGACTCATCATTTAAAACAATGTAAAATAACTAGCCATAAAAATCTTACAATACATTCCATACTTATGCATCTTTTTTCCAGCTACACCCATCACAAAAAGGAACAATATAATTCAAGTAGCTTTCAAAGGTCTAAAATTTGATTCAATTCAGGATTTAGGTTTAGATTGAATTGGACAATTTACTAATTGCTTTTCAAAATGTTAGCAGGAAATTACTTTCTGTCTGAGACACTGTAGGCAAGGACTTCTCTAATGCATACATGTATATTTAATTGGTTTACTGCTGGTTTAACTAAACGTGTTTTTCTAAGTGAAGGTGTGCTTTGGAATCTAATTTAGAGGCATGTTTTTCTTCTTTCAAATGATTTTTAAAGAGTACCTACCAGCATTACTATAATCATATTTTTACTTGGTAGTTCCTTTAGAGCTTTGATGAAAATCTGTGTTCTTCAAGGAGGAAATTAACTCGTGACACTTTTGTATTTTATCTCTGCAAGACCTCCTTGGTGCTACAGTGATTAAGCATGAAGACAAAAGGTTTGAAATGTCACTGAAGCAGCAACCCAGCATCTTTGCCATCACCTTGCCATGGACAAGGTGTCTCAAAAACCAAGTTTCATTGTACAGGGCTAAAAGTTATCTCCACTCACACCTAGAGGTTTTTTTCCATGGATTAAAAATCACACTGTCTAGTGGGATGTTAGAAACATATGAAAACTAACATAAAATTCAGGCTATTTAAAAAAAAAAGAAAATAATGTAAAATTAAGTATTAATTAAGAAGGGGAGATCTGGACTTTCCCTTTCAAACTAACTCCATCAATGATGTATTTTAGCAAATATTTTATAGCAAAAACTACACCCACCAAGCTGTTGTCTTTTATCTGCCGGAAGGAATTAAGATGGGACTTCATTNTGCCGGAAGGAATTAAGATGGGACTTCATTGTTTCAAGACATTATTACTAATTCAGTTGTTTTTTTGGGGTTAGTTTTTAAGACTGTACTAATTCATTGAACATACACATAAAATATCAGCAAACAGTAGATATAGGCAAAGAGTGTGTGCTTTCTTTTTTTTCTTCTTCAGTATTGTCTTGG
>WAAG01044216.1:1389-16805 GCA_013390105.1 Tichodroma muraria
GTTCAGGCCTCATTCACCTGTATATTTGTTCACTCGGATTGCTGCAGTAGAGTTGGGGGAGGCTTTCATAACATTTATGGAAATCCGCATGAACTGTGACTTTTTGCATAGGGGTTCCTTACCAAATCATTTCCAGGCTGACTTCCTATTTAAAATTAGTTTATCTCTTTCTGGTGATTGTCCTCACTACTGTGAATTTTTATTCACCAAGTTCAAAGACAAATTATTCTTTCTCCATATCGTTTTTACTCCTGGCTACCCATTCTTCAAAACTAGTTGGGCACAACTACAAGCAGAGAGAGCAGCACAGCAGAGCTAAGTGGGTGAAACCTCCCATAAATAGCAAAGTTGTATAACTCTCCCTGATTCACCATCCCAGGGGTGTGGCGGAACAGCTCCCAAAATGGTAAACTTACTCACCAATGTGGCCAGGGGACATTTTTGTTCAGAGAAAAACCCCAGCCATAGGGTATAAGCAAAAGGAGCACCCTTCTCCTTCTTAATTTTTTGTGCCTACTTCATCGTTGCTTGAGGCTAGACTGTTAGTCATGTGGCTTCTGTGGTGAACAGAGTGTGAGTTTTATTCTGAGCTAGGACAAACCAAATCTGGGTTCAGTCAAGGCTCAGATAGTGTCCCTGTGCAGCCCCAGAGCCGTGCAGTAGCCCTTTTCCCCCTTCCCCACATCTGCACAGGCTCCTCTGTGCTCCTGAACGGAGCAGAAACGGGAATGCTCAATTTTACTTCTCAAGGGTAAGTCTCCTGGTCCAGCACACAACTCCAGCAGAGGTTGTGCCAGCATCCCTTACAACTCACCACAGATTCCTGCAGCTCTGTGCCTTCACCTGGTTCATGTCAGAGGTGTATTCTGGCTCCCCTTTATGTATTTTCCACCCATTGTAAACTATACCACAGAGTGGTTCTTAGAAAATACTCATAAGCTGGTATTAGAGGTTTCTGCCTCTCCTTACAGTTTTCCACACCTTTCTTCATCTTCACTATGTGCCCATGGGAATATTGTAGGGATACTGTACCACATTCTGCTTGGCTTGGTTCAGTCCCTGTCCTTTCCCTTGCTAAGGCCTGCATCATCAAAATTAACCAATAATTTTTTGGATTGCACTCATTTCTTAATTAAACTTGAGGCCTGTGGCTCAGTGTGGGAACCCAGAAAGTGAGACTCCAGATTTGGAGAAATTGGTTATGGGAGAATAGAGCTATTGTTTGGCTGCTCCCATGCTCATACCTTTGCAATCTGGCTGGATCCTGCTAGCTGTAAAAAATACTTAGTTTACATTATCCCTCTTCTAGGACAAAACAAAGTATAGTTTTCAGAGACATCTTTTCTTCCTGATTCTTCTCGTTTGCATCATGTAAATTCAAGCTGTCTTGCCTTAATCTTTCTTTGCACTTGGGCCAGCAGCTGAAAGCCTGTGAAAGCATGTGCATTTTATCCTCTGTGTGCTCTGCAGAAACAGCTTCACAAACCACAGACTATTTTAAATTAAATGGCCATTTTTTGAAATCCTATCATTACAAAGCTGAGGCTTGATTGCTGTCCTCAGTGTGCTTCATGGCAGCAAAATTCCTGCNCTGTGAGCACTGGCTAGTGCTCACAGAATTACTTTCTCTAATAGATGGTCTGAAATGTCATTTTGTGAAATGCTCAGATGAGAAGTCATCATCATTAGGATCATGAGGTTGATTTTTTAAAAATACTGATGCATAGAAATGGTCTTTTAAGAAGTCCAGTTGTTTTTATTACTGCTGGCACAGCAGCAATTGAAAGCAGCTCTACTGTGGGACAGACAAACCCTCAATTCTGTAATTTGTTATTTGATATTTTTCTTTCTTCATAGGAGCATTTCTGAAAGTAAACACCTACTTCAAAACAAATCCATCTAAGACAGTAATTGTGAAAGTTTAGAAATGCCATCCTGGGAGGTTTCTAGGGAGAGGTTGGGATTCTCCATCTTGCAGCTGTCCCACTCAATCCATCCATCCAAGTGATGCCATTGGGTAGCCAAGTCATGCAGCTTGCATGGTGTAGTCTGTAAGAATGGAGCAATCACACATCTTTTCTCCAGAGGTTTCCAGTTGGACTTTTGGGTTTCTTTCTGTCTAGTTTCCATAAAACCATTTAGTCCCAGGGAGGCCTGGGTGACCTCAGCCACTTAGCTGAGTTTGTAGATTATTTTAGGCCAGTTGGAATGTGAGGGATAACTAAATGGGGTGGAGTGTCCTCAGTAGCTTCTGGACCATGATCATGTATCCTCAGGCCAGAGGTGTGGCTGGCTTGCTGCACAGCACTCACTGCTGCTATGGACCCAAATTTCTACTCTTGGCAGCTTCAAGAGGTGCAGCTCCCATGGAAGAGGAGACCCATTTCTTGGGTAATCCAACACAAAGTGAACCTTGAGCACAGGGGCACCCTGATGCTGCACTCACCCCACTTCTGAATGGAGTTATTTTGGCTTCCTCTTGCTGCAACAAGTGCCTGCAGGAGAGGACCTTCTGCCTATGATGGGATTATTCACACTGACCTCATTGGGACTGCTCTAATGTGTGAATGTTTCCAGGGAAAAGGTCTAAATTATGTCGTCTATTAGCATGGTGAGCAGTTTCCAAAATACTTTCAGCATGATAATTTTCTCTGTTTAATAATAGCCGTCTTACTTATTATCTGACTTCCATATTAATACAAGCTACCCTACAGCCATATAGACTGACTTCAATTTAATCCAAGCATAAGAATAATAAAGGTAATTTGATCAATATTAAAATAATATCTAACAATATTAAAACTGATTAGAATTTTAAGTAACTTGGTAAAGAGGCAGCTCAGTGTTTTTTAAGTCAGCTTAATTAAAACACCAGATCCCCTAAGCCACAAATTCTGTTCTGTCTGAAAATAGTTCATCACCAAACAACCTCTCAGAAGATGTTTTTATCTTGGAAGACCTGCCAGCTGCCAACTTGAGACTTCAGAGTCTAGGTTTAAAGATACCTAAAATAAATAGTATGCACCACATGTAAATACATATTTAAAATTCTGTGAAGCCTCAAAACTGTTGATTAATTGTTTTCTTTGGTCACAAGTAATTCAGCTGCCTCTCCTGGGTTTAACCTGCTAATATATACAAGACATGTGACTGATACTTTCCCAAAGTAAATACTATTCCCTGTCTCTGTTCACCTCATGCTTCTAAATGATGTATTTGGAGGTATGCTACTGTCAGACAACTGGGGGATTTGGCAAAAACTCCCTGCAGATTTGTGTAATGACACCAAAAGCCCACCTCTGGCACATTTAATGTTGCTCTCATCTCTTGAAAGAGCCTTAGATAGTTGAGAGGCAGGTAGATGAATTACACTGACTTCTGGAAGTAAACTTTTTTTTCTTGCCCGAGTGGCTCTGTGTTTTCTTTTTGGTGAAGGTCTGACATTAATCTCACCTGGGTAAATCAGTAGCAAAATGAAATGCATTTTAAATGAATTTCTGCTTTGTTGCTAGTATACTTTCTTATTTCTGCCTTTTCTTTTTTTCTCTCTATGTGTGTATGTGTGGGGGTGTGTACATGCATCTACTTGGTTTAAGCATATACAGAATATCCAGGGTCTAACTAAGCCAGTAAGAGTGGTGGGCAGCTCAGTATAATTATTAAATCTTGCAGTATTGCTTCTTTAATAATAGTTATATTAGTCATTATGAAACTGCATAATTTGCAGAAATTTCAGCAGACCAGTGCAGGATTACCCCAGTTTGCTCAGGTGCATTATTTGAACGTATCCTGATTGATGGAGCTTTACAAGGCTGCCTATGATTGTCGGATGATTGCTTTCTGTACGTGTGGTACAGCCAGTCAGCGGGACTGATCGGGTATTAATGTTTAATTGACTGTGCTCCATTCAGTCAGAAGCCAGGAAGAAAGGGTAAGGAGGATTTCTTACCCGTACCAGCTGTAATGTTGTATAGCCAATATACTGAAGATTAAAGGTAATCAGTAAATTGATTAGGCTTTCTATTTGGGAAATAACAGTAAATGGGGGTTCTTTGTAAAGCTCTTTTGTTTCCCGATAAAATAAGGTGCGTTATACTAATTGCAGGGACAGCAAAAGCGAATGTCCTGTACAGACAAAGCCAGAAGCGTGAAAAGAAAAGCCGCATTCTGAGAGCAAACCAAGAGAGCGCTTCTCTCGCTCGTGCGGGAGCGAGACGCGGAGGCGCACGGGCTGGCTCGCTCGCTCCGAGCGGACCCGTGGCTCGCGATAATCGCGGGAGCGAGACGCGGAGGCGCACGGGCTGGCTCGCTCGCTCCGAGCGGACCCGTGGCTCGCGATAATCGCGGGAGCGAGACGCGGAGGCGCACGGGCTGGCTCGCTCGCTCCGAGCGGACCCGTGGCTCGCGATAATCGCGGGAGCGAGACGCGGAGGCGCACGGGCTGGCTCGCTCGCTCCGAGCGNCCGCCCGCCCGCCCGCCCGCTCGGGTGGGAATGGGCGGGAAGGACAGGAGGCTCCGGCTCGGTGTGTTTCGTTCCTCAGACCTCACCTCTGAGTTTTTAAGCGTCTGGTTGTCGTTAAAAAACAACAACAACAAAACCCCCAAACAAATACAGTCCTGGGAGAAGTTCTGCTGTGAAAGGAGACCAGCGGCGAGCGGAATGAACTCATGGGATACACTCTTAGTAGGTGAAGTGATGATCTTACAGTATGCATGCCATGGAGACCTGTCTTATAGCAAAAATGCAAGCCTTGGCCTTTCTGTGCTGGGTAGAGGCAGCTGCTTCTCAACTGGATCCTGGCTGGAGGGAGCAGTCTTCTATCACAATCACCATATTTTGTCTTTTTCAGGGGGAGGGGGTTGGATAAAGAACCTCTCTAGCACAGACAGGGTCCATCCTCATCTGCAATCAATCAATTAATCAATCAGTCTTCCATTTCATAGGATGTTTCTTGAGTACTTGTTTGTTGCACTCATCAGGTAGTAGAACAGGCAGGCAAAATGCAGGGTTTGGTTTGTCTCACAAATTTAAAACAAAGCAGTACTTCATGTATGCCAGTCTTCATGTGATTTCATTAGCTCTTATCTTTTATCAGACGCAGCAGATGTTCAAGGGTAAATGTAACAAAACCCCACATTACTCACATAAAATAATTTTTATTATCTCTGGAAGGCAAGTTATTTACGGCAGTGAAATAACAGAAAGGAGTACCAGCATACACTGCTTTACTGTGTTTGCTTGGTCTGTGGCCTCTGAAACAGCTTCTGCAGGGAATCCCATCATTAGGATGGCCTCAGCATTTCTGCTGTAATTTACTTCTTTTATTGTTGTTAGCATATTTGATATGGACTATTACAGCAGTCTATTGTCTCCATATTGGAGCCATATTTTCTGCTGCACACAAACATTTTTCAGTTCGAGGTATGGCTGGCGTTTGTATCCAGTTTAGTTCATGCTGTTTGGTTGGTTTGCTTTTCTATGAATACAGATGATGAGGACAATTTTGAATGCTTTTGCAATCAGAAGCTCCCTTTTGTAAGTTTGTTTTTTTTTTTTTTTTTGTTTTTTCTTAGAAAATATAATTTAAACAATAGAAGTATGTGAGTATGACTGTGCCAGGACATTCTATGTTAATAAACTTTTAAAATGCTGCTCATTATCTTAATCTTGCCACAAATAAATTAAATGCTTTGCATGTTCCAGGGGTTTATGGAAAACTGTCAAAATTATGAGTTGTTCGATAAAATTTATAAACATTTATGCAAGTAAGTCTCACAGTAAATTTTAGATACTTCTTGTACTTTGCTTTTATTTAAAGACTTGAACCATATGTGATTTTTAATCCTGTTACAGTTTTAAAACCTCTTGGTGTGGTCTCCAGACCTTGCTTGCATCCATTTAAGTTTTCTGAATATTTTGCAGAAGGGGAGCTTTGTCAGGAGCACCTCTTTGACATAATCAGGCCACTCTCGAGGTTTATTAACATCATCTCCTGGAGGAGAAGTGGCTGTGCAAGAATACTGTTTGCCCACACTGGCAGATACTCTTAACTTTAAAACAGGATTAAGCACTGAAATGAATGAACATGCAAAAGCATTTCCAAGGCTGCAGCCCACTTAGTGCTGAGGAATGAACTGCAAACTCCCAGCTGCTCTCCTGCGGGAAAGAGCCATGTCTTCATCACAATCCTATGAGTTACTACTGAGCTTCTCAATTGCTGTGTGTAAAATTGCTGTTTACTATGATAGTAAAACACTTTCCCAAATTACAGGTTCTCTGCAAGAATTTTCAGGGCTGAAGCTTTTCAGACCCGTGCCTCCAACTACAGCAAATGTGTTCACCCTGACCTTTGTTTTGATGGTGTAAATTACTGGATGGAGGGTTCCTTATCTTTGGCAAGTTGTTAATAACAATAGAAATGTGTAAGCTTGATCAGATATGCAAACCACCTTCAGTACCACCTTCAGTACCTTGTAAATGCATAGTTGTTTAGCAAGCTAGAACTGGAAACAGCAAGCTGTGCCAATTTACAGAGCCTTTGATACAGTGTATATCTGGGTCATATTTTCTTCTTTATGCTGGGAGTCTCATAAACACAAAGAAACTGTGTCAAAATAACATATACCAACATAAAAGTAATAAAAGCAGGGACACTCGCAGTGTTGATGTACATGTAGCATGTTTATTGCACTCTTTCTTGTGTGGTGGGGAAACCCTGGGACAACCTATGCCCAAGACCTAGAAAAGCGACTTCCCAAAAGAAAGGAAAAAAAAAATAAAAAGAAAAAAGAAAAAGAAAATGCACGCTAATTCTAATGACTCATTGTTGCCTTCTGCCACTTCTGGAAGAATTCCCTAGTCCATGAAGAATGGGCCTCGTAGCAATTTTGACCTGCCAGTAAAAGTCATGAAAAGAAATGTGAATGTGATCACTGTCTTCTTCACTATTGCTGTTGTTAACCATGAAGATTTGTTTTCCTTTTAGAGTGGGTGCTGGGTGACCAGGTAATGTATGACATTCTTTTATGGCTGACCACTGGGAAACTATCCCTGGAGAAGAAGCTGAGCTACACACAAAGTGGTAATTGTGAACAGCTACGGCTCCATCAACTGGAAGAGCCAAGGCCAACCACTAAATAGAACTAATGAACATATCCTTTCAATGACAACTGATACCATGTAATGCTTATACAAAAGAGGTAAGTGGTTTGATGACACGACTTCTGTTTTAACTGCTGCCATACCACAAAATCTCTGTATGTATCTGATAGTAAGACACCGTTTTTCAGTGTGACCCTCTGATTTTGCTAAAATGACCACAGCTTTGAGTGTTGCTTGGAAAAAATAAGTACCTCCTCAAGCAGCGAGGCAAAAGGAAAAAACCAAAAAACAACCCACCTTGAAACTTAACACAACATTACGACGAAAAAGGATGCTGATCCCTGATAAGGGAGAGTGGGTAAGGGAGAGATAAAAGTCAAGGCAAACCTGTAGCACTAAGTGGATGAAACTAAGGTGGGGGAGGATTAAGATGGTGTATTTCCCTCCCAGGCTGGGTTTTACTTCATGAGAGATTTAAATAAGTGATCTTCCCCTGTGGTATGTCATCATTATCAATATCAAGGAAGCAACAAAGGTTGCTGCTAAGAATGAGAGTCTCTCTCATCTCCCCTCTTCCCCGATGACAGAGGAGATAGGGAACCAGGGAGACTCAGAGGCAGCACCAGTCCTCAGCAGGCTCTTCCACTGGACAGCAATAGGCAGTGAAGTGTGGAGTAGGCATGGTACAGGGAGACCTAAAGTCCCTTTTCAGGAGGTGCTTCAAGAAAGGAAGATGGGCAAATTCCTGCCTCAGCACTGCTGCTCGCTCCCACAGAAGATGCGCAGATGGAGTGAGCTCACCCCATGGACACTTGTTCAGAGGTAAGTTTCAGGCCTAATCAGTGTGTTGAAGGTACTTTAGTGTTGTTCACAATGGTTTCTTTCCATGGGAAAAGAAAAATCTCATCACAAATCTGTACATAAATTCTTTGTGACTGCCCTGCCTTAGTATGATTTCATGAAGTGTTTGTCTTAAATGAATGAATTATGGCAGGGATTGAGTGTGATGCTCAGTTGTTGTCACCTCTGTCTTCATTTTATAAAGAACTTTCCTCTTTGCATTTTCCAGACTATTTTAGCGTGCTCCCTCCTGTTACTTGGATGCCTGGATTGTTATTTGATGCCCTCATTGTGATTTGTATGTTTCTCACACCGGGTGATGTTAATATTTAATGAATTTTAGACCAGCATAAAGAGGAGATTCGATGCATTTGATAATATAAGTACTCTCCTGTGGTAGTTGCCACTTAAGAAATTATTAGGGTAGATTTATTTTTCCTATGTCTGTTGCTTTAGACAGGCTGTGGCTGCACTGTAATTAGAAGAGGGAAATGTAACCACTGATTACAGATAGAGAAGTAAGAAAAAGCCAGTTTACCAGCAGATTCAGTAAGATTCCAGTGGAAAAAAACATTTGGATGTGCAAAAATCTATTCTGGAGTAGTGCATAATAATATGTACCTCTACAGGTTTGTCTTTATTTAAAAGGCATGGATCTGTAAAAATGACGTTTCCCAGAAAAAAACAATTCCAGGTTACATGCATTGTATTTATATACTGAGTTTATCATGTATTCTACACAGCATGGAGAAAGTTTTGGACCTGACTTGTATTTTTAGGGAATATAAAAGCCTTATAAAGGCATCTAAATTATTCTATGTTCCTATGCAGCTTCAATCTGTACAGATTGAGGTTGGAAGAAAGTAGGTTTCCTTTCCTCAGGGAGAGGGATTTTGATAGTGATGTCCAGAAGGTCATCCGTATCAGTTTTCTGTAGTCCCTCCTATAGGTGCAATTTCAGCTGTTTTAGGACTTTTACTTTCTGCCCTAAAGGTGGGTGACAAGCTGTGTTGGAAGTGAGGTGTACGTATCTTGCATTTTAGAACAAAGGTGTAGACTTTCAGAGGTCTTGGCTTTTGAGTTTTACTCTCAAAATGAACTTGCAAATCAAATTGTCTTGCATCTTACAGGGAAGTAGAATGTATTTGAAGCAATCCTGAAGCAATCCCGTCCTCTGTATACACCAGCCTGCCATGCACCTGATTTGCCACTACTTGTAAGCATTTTGGAAATTGCAGCTCACATGCAGCCCCCAAAGAAATAAAATAGGAACGTGTAGAAATACCGAAGCATTTTTCAGCTTGTTGTCAGACCAGTTTATTTCAGAGAGTGTTCACTTCCCCAAATGAAACATCACGGTTTGAAAGAAATCGATTTGTAAAACAGGCTGGGGGAGATCTGTCACCGCAGAGTCTCCCGCCGCACGCCACGAGTGTCATCCCGTCCAGAGCCCGCGTCTCTTCGTGAGCGCAAAAGCTGGGTGTCGGTGATGTCTATCGCTAACGCTGCCCGTGTTTACACCTGGGATGGCAAAGCGCGGACCTGCAAATGGCAAGTGTTAAGGAGGAGCTGCAAAGGCTACACCGGGGAGCGACGGGCCGAGGGACGCGCTCGGCGGGCCGGGCTCGGGCAGGGACAGCGCGGCCCCGGGAGCTGCCCCCCGGTGCTCCCCAGCCCCTCGGCCGAGCCCAGACCCTGCTGAGCCCCGGGCGCCCCGAGGGGGAGAGGCAGCCCCGGAGCCGGGCGGGGATGGCCGGAGGGATCCCCTTCGGGAGGCAGCGGCCCTGGGGAGCGGCCGGCTCCGGCTGCGGCTGCGGCGGGAGGGGAGAGGCGAGGGGAGCTCGGCGGCCCCGGCCGGGCGGGCAGCCGGGGAGCGAAGCCCCTCTGCGGAGTTCTCGGCGGACAGCCTCCGACCCTTCTCTCCCTCCCTTCCTAACTTCCTTCTTTCCCTCCTTCCCTCTCGCCGGTCGTTGGCGGCTGGCAAAACCTGCCCGCAGCACGAAGGGCGCTGACAGAAGCCGGGGACGAGCCCGCCGGAGGCAGCTGCCGCACTCTGCCCAGGTACCCCGGCCCTGTCCGAGGATCCGCGTTTCCTCCCCTGCTACCCCTCTTCTACCTTTTCGTCCTCTTCTTCTTTCCTCCTCTTCTCCTCGATCCTCTCCCTTTCCCCCCGCCCCTCCCGCCGAGCGGCCGCGGGCGCAGCCCCCCGACGCCGCTGCCGGGCCGGGAGGTGCTCGGCGGGGCCAGGGAGGGAGTGGCCGGGCATCTCCCGGCAGGGAAACGGGGTCTGGGGCTGGCAGCCTGTCTGTGCGTGTGTGCGCCGGGGGGGAGGGAGGCATGGGGGCCGGGGGGTGCCGGAGGAGGGACTATAGGGAGAGGAAGGTATAAGAAGGGATGCGGGCAAGGGAGGGGGGTGATGGAAAGAGGGGGTGCGGGCCCGAGGGGCAGGCGCTGACAGCTGCTTTCCCCGCACCCACAGTCCCCTCCCCCGGTGCCGCCGTGGGGTGGGACTCCCCGCCGGGCCGCGGTCTCCCGTCCTGCTCCCCACCCCCCGCCGCTGCCCGGCGCCGGGNGGCTGCGCGGGGCCCACCTGCGCCGGGTGGCATTGCGCGGCAAGGGCGGCCCGAGGTGTAACCGCGTGGTTTGGGGCAGGTGAGCGCAGTAACCGTGCCTGTCTCCCCCCAAAAAAGGGTTTTCTTGTTCCTTTTCTCCCCCCTCCCCATTCTCCCCGTTTCCTCTCGAGGGTTTTCTTTTCCTGAGATCTGGGGCATGGAGGGAAACTCAGAATCAAATTCTAGCGCAATCGAGCAGCCATTAGACTTTAAGGAGTGATTCCAGCATGACAGAATACCGGCTAATCAGCATTAGGACCGTAAAGCGTTTCCTAATTTGATTCCGTTTGACAGTCAGCCTGCTAATTTTGACTCATTTGCCAAGTGGTTGCCGTGCATTAAAAGGATGCTTGTTTTAGAGCTTGTGCTGATCCCAGTCCTCAGAGTGCAATGGACAGCTTTCTGCTGATTTCAGTGAGCTCTGGATCTATCGTTATAGAGGTATCCTGCTTTGCATGGAGTACTCGTTATTCTCCACACGTCATCCGAGAGAAGAAAAAGCGTCCTTCTCTGCTATAACTGGGGCACAAAGAAAGTCTAGGTTTGTACGGCAATAAAAGGCCACTCATTTCCCCGTTCTCTTTAGAATCTTGCAGAAACGCTGAACATCCTTGCCTGAGTAAACTGGGCAAATTAAGGCAGGATTTAAAATCGAGGGCTAGGAACAGAGCAAGGGTTAAATGTGACTGTTTCCAGAACTGTCAGGGTGAAATGAAGTATGCTAGTATTTTAAAAATTTTATTTCTATTTCAGGATCGGTTGCAAAATGTGAAAATGAAGGGGAAATTCTGCAGATACCTTTTATCACAGACAACCCCTGTATAATGTGTATTTGCCTGGTAAGTGTGTATACTAAATGTAACTGCACAGAGCAGGGGAATGTTTCACATAATCAAATCTTGGGTGACTCTGTTGCCTTTATGTAACACAAGGTTATCTCAGAGCTGAGCTAATGGAAAGTAACCCAATACATGATCTGGCAATCATTTCTTTGACTTTAAAGCCTGGGCACGAAGTTGTACATTACTTTATTTCAGGACATTGTGAAACCATGTTTACCATGTGAATTTGTGGGGAGAACTTTCAGAGTTGGGGATGCACCCAGAGATCTTTGCTTGTAGCTCAGAAAAAAGAAGGAAAGGTCAGGTTTGGAAACGCTGCTGCTTTGAGCTCCCACGTGCTCCCTGTCACAATCCCAGTGGGTGAGGAAGGAGCTCCGCAAGGGTGCAAGGTGAAAGCAGCAACATGACTGTATGTGCTGTAATAACACGACACTGAAAGCATGAGTGATGCTTTCGTCAGGGTGCTTTGCCTGCTCTGCTGGGAGTTCAGTGGTTAATGGTGTTGCTAGCTGATACACATTTTGGGGAGAAATATTCTGCTTCCTTGTCGTTCTGTTTCAGAGTTAAGCGTTTTTGGGAGCAGTTCAGTTGGACAAGCCAAGGCTTAGGAGTTACTGTAAAACAGTCATTCTAAATAAAACTTCCTATGATAGTTTTAAATAAAAGCCATAAACCTTAATTTGCTCTTGAATGTGAAGAAAAGTATAGGCTAGAAAGCCCTATGTTTTACATTTTGGAATTGATGGAGGAGCTGAATGTACAGAATGTGTTCTACTTTAGGACTGAAATATCAACACACCCTCTGCTCCTAATATTATTGCTATTATTATTATTTTAAGTCCATAAAAGGTGTAAAGAATTGTTTCAGACTGCCTTTTAGAATGCAATTTTGGCAACTGTACGACCAAGATCATCTTGAGCCCCTCGAGGTTGATATCTGTCACTGCACTGAGTTCAGTAGATTTTAAGTGAGACTCATTGATAACTTTTTAGGTAATAGTGATAAAGAATATGTTATCGATTTCTTCTGAGCAGAGTCAGATGGGAGAAAGAGTAGCATGGGATGTGGTGAGTAAAGAAATCAAAGGGAAAACAGAAAGAGAAACGAAGCTGTGTTTTATCATGGATCACCTTCCCAAATATGTCTGCCACCACTTTTACTAATGGAAGCTGGTGTTAACCAGCGAGGAAGCAATTTATCTGTGAAAGAGCAGAAGTTCAGTCTTGGGCATCAGGGCAATAATGCATGAGGGTAAAACACTTGTATTTATAGATCTCTCTAGACCTTGGCTTTACTAAATCAATGAGCACCCTTTTAGTGTGTGAGCATGAAGAACTGCAAAAAGCATTGGATATAAGAACTCTAAATCCCTGTGGTTTGCAGGGGTTGTTCTAGTGAAATGGCAGCCGAGGGCATTTGGCTCCCTTCTGTGCCAGGAGAACACTATGTTTTATTAAGCACACAGATGCCTAGTGAGTTACTGCAGTTACCTGCCCTGGCTACACTCTGTTTTATTTCTGCCAAAGGATAAATGCAATCTCTGTTTCTTGAGTTGGAAGCTGGGAGACTTGGTAGAGGAGAAGGAAACCAGTCTGGAGATACTGGCTTTAATGCTGTGCAACATCCAAAGCATTGACTTATTGGACGTTGCTGCAATCTTTGTTTAGGCCTGCCACAAGGGAAAAGATCAATTTTAAGAGGTCTGGGGAGAGATGAAACAAAAGAAACAATGGGGTGATTTGTGACCAGGAGGGAAGAGAAAACCAGATTGCCTTACATTCAACAAGAAATATTGATTGTTTAATAACAATTCGGTGAGGAACTTTTTCTGGAAGAGTGATCATACTGTTCAAGGACAAATGTGATGGATGTTCATACTGTAAGAAGTGAGCAATTAAAAAGAGAGCTTGATCAGCTGTTACAGAAAGGAAACAATTACTGTTTAAGAGAGATCAGAAAATTCAACAGAGGTCACCTGTATTAAAAACACCAGTGAAGTCAGTCACTGAAATTGCAGTTTGGATTTTGGCATGTCTTCCTTAGTGGTGATGCATTTCCATGGCCACAGGCTGCTATAAGTAACAACACAAGTTATGGAAATCTGAAGAGTTCTGGGATGAAGAGGAATATCTAAGTAACTCTGGATGCCCCATCCCTGGCAATGTCCAAGGCCAGGGATGGGGGTCCTGAACAACCTGATCTAGTGGGTGGCGTCCTTGTCTGTGGTGAGGGGTTTGGAACTAGGTGATCTNCAACCCTATGAAGAAAAATTGTCAAAGAAGGGAATCTATTATTTCTGATAATGGTGTGGCCTCTGTCAGTACCAAAAACGTTAGAGAACATATGATTGTGACATTATGTCATGCTTAATGGTCAACANACTCCCTTCCAGGACTTTGCCCATCTCACAAATTAGAGGACTCAGAACTGAAATGCAGGAACTGTATCATCAAGTGTTTGACAGAACTTTGCAGACTGTCCTGTGGAGCATGTGGATGCATCCTAGCAAGAGGGAATGAGAGGCAGCATAAGCAAAATGATCTCTGGCTTTCTCTTAACGGGATAAATCATTTTGGAGGGTAAAGCAACAGGTAGTACTCTAGGAGCAAATGAGGTAAACATTGGAAGCTCATGGGTTAAGAGTAAATTGCAATAATGAAATGAAGAATGCAAAGAACAATTACAAAATCAATTCCTTTTACACCACTGGAAAGTCTTGGCAGGAAGACCAAAACCAAAAGTTGTCTTTTCTCATTGATTAGCAGAGACAGGGTGGACTGATCTTAATGGCAGGAATGTGAGCAGAAACAGTGCAGATAGCTCACAGATTGCTGTCTGTGGACATTGCTTTGGTGGAAGCTTCTAGCTCTTGTTTTAGAATTTTGTTGTTAACACAACCACCTGAATCTTGAATACAAGAGGGGCATTGGTGGGGATATCCTAGAGGTAGCCAAGTTTAGCTACCAAACAAGATGTGCTCATTCTTGAACACTTGCTCTGACATGGGGAAAGAGAATTGAGGGGATATAGGAGCTCACACAGAGGGTCATGTGCTGGAGGTTTTATGCTGTGCAATATATAATACATGGTGTGTGGTTAGCCATTCACTTCTGAACTATAGGTAATGCTTCCTAATAAAAAGGCACTGCAACCACAGTGACATAGCTCTTCTTTGGATGTCCTTGCTTGTCAAAATGAAATGTGGTGGAGTGCATGGAGCAGCTCTGATGCTTGCCTTTAATATAAGGAAACAGGTAAGAGTAAGGATGTGTAGGTGTGTGTGTACATAAACACTGTAATGCTCTGCATGCAAGAACTGCCAGCTGAATAAGCCTCTATAGGTAAAATCTCAAGTTCCCAAATTCATAATTAATATGTCTCTACTTAATGGTTTTAATAATCCCATAAAAATGGTAATTTTTAATATCTCTAGGGCAATAGTTTCAATGTGAGCTTTTATAATTACCACACTTTAGCAATGGCATAAACATAAGTGAATTTTATCTCCAAAAAACTTGTCATTAATTACAGCTGACTGCAACAAATGGCCATTTTGTTTTTGTCCTTTTAGAGAAAAACATCAAAGTCAAAGAACAGAATGTGGTTTATCCACAAGGAATTTCTTGTAGGACTGATGAAAGCTCAGGTCTCCTAACTCCTGGTCTAATGGTTTGACTACAAAGACGTCGCTTTTTACTTCATGCACTTCCACTTTACAAGTGGATGTGGGTGATACAGTCACAATCTGAACATACTCATTTTCTTTCATGTCTCTGACAACAGGCAGGCTGCACAGATGCCAGGTTTTTGGTGTGTCTGCTCTCCTGAGCTTCTTCTGAGGTGTGGATGGGCAAAAGACAAATTAAAGCTGTCTTCATGATCCAGTGGTTTGGGGAAGTATGCTTTATGACTTGCTGCTGCTATCTGCAAAATGCTAGATGTTAGATGTTAGCTGTTAAAATGCAAAATGTTAGAGCCAGAGTGCTCTGGTGTTCTACCCACTTCCACTCTGAATGTC
>WAAG01044220.1:6307-61743 GCA_013390105.1 Tichodroma muraria
GCCCTCATGGCATCCCCTTCATGGTAAATCCTTTCCTGGCATTGCCCTCATGGCATCCCCTTCATGGCAGATCCTTTCCTGGCATGGCCCTCACGGCATCCCCTTCATGGCAGATCCTCTCCTGGCATGGCCCTCACGGCATCCCCTTCATGGTAAATCCTTTCCTGGCATGGCCCTCATGGCATCCCCTTCATGGCAGATCCTCCCCTGGCATGGCCCTCACGGCATCCCCTTCACGGTAAATCCTCTCCTGGCATAGCCCTCATGGCATCCCCTTCATGGCAGATCCTCCCCTGGCATGGCCCTCACGGCATCCCCTTCATGGTAAATCCTCTCCTGGCATAGCCCTCATGGCATCCCCGTCACGGCTTGGCTCTCATGGCAATCCCCTCACGGCTTGGCCTTCACGGCCAAAGTGGTGAAATATTTGCTTGAAGCAAATATTAAACTTTGAACCTCTCTGGTTTTGGACTTTGATTCACTTGGATTCTTTCCCTGCTGTTTGCAAAGTTGGGGGCTTACCGACTTTTTAAGCATTTTTTAAATTTATCTAGCAGATATTGGAATTACTGACCAGAGTTAATACTTATGCCACCATTTTGTGTATATAGCTGAAAGGGTAACACAGAAAGTGCCTTTCCAGGGTATTTCTCCCCCTCATCATGGTACAAAACACTGAGCACTTCCAGCATCCTACATTGCTTGAGGTGTCAAATTCAGTACTATGGAGGTGGTTGTAAAAGTTTATGATCCTATTTATTTTTAGCAGCAAAACTTGAGGGAATGTTTTGCCTAGAAAAATGCCAAATCCAGCTGTTTGGAGGATCATACCTGGACACAAGGGGCCTGTCTTGCAGAGCTTCAGCTGGGGCCATGAAAGACACATACAATAATGACTTCTTTTATTTTGTTTTCTGCACCACCCTGGATGTCAGGAGGTGAAACGAGATGATCTTTAAGCTCCCTTCCAACTCAAACCTTTCATGACTCTATATGGCCAGGTGAGAGCCAGGAATTTGTCCTAAATAAAACACATGAGCAAAAAAAGCTTATTTAGCCCAAAGCTCTAACTAAAAATCATAATTGCCACTGGATTTTGGAGGCCTCCAAGCTACTAAAGCAGCTCTTCATGTATTGAAGTCTGATGAAGTGAAAAGTTTTCTAAGGCTGTGGTTTTTTCCTTCAGGATGAGCCTAATCCTGCTCCAACCTAAACTTGCAGTTCCCTTGTGGGATTCTGGCCATTTTGCAAATTTGGTTGCCATGGCTGTTTTTTGTTGTGCCTCAGAGCTGCCTGCACACTTGGCACGGTGAATTCCCTCTGGAAACTGAGCCACACAGCAGAAAAACGCAGAGAGAGGTGGATGCCTTCCCCTCCCCAGCCCCTGGTTCCCTGGTGTGTCTCTCCCTGGGAGCAGGAACAGGCTGGGGCAGGAGGTGGGAATGGGAATGCAAACTTACACCCAAACTGGGGCAGGAGGTGGGAATGGGAAGGCAAACTTGCGAGTGTGTCCTGGTCACTCCATCCATCGGGATGATCCGAGGGCACAGCTGGGTTTGCTCTCTTCACCCTCCCTGGCTGCCCTGTGCTGCTGCTTCCCTTGTCCTCGCTGTGGTGATCCTTCATCTCTCGGAGAGTTAGCTCAGCTCACTAAGCTGCCGGTACTTCCTTTATATATCCATATAGACATATTTACTTTGCTGCACTGGTTACCATCGTGGTGCCAGCTTTCCAGCATTGTTTTCCCGATCCAAGTGACCGCACTCCCTTGGCACAGGCAGGAGGGATGGGGAGGGAGACCCTGGAGGGGAGAGGTTGGTGGGACCAATGGGGAGCTGCCCCAGGCAAGGGCAGCTCAGCCCCGTGTGCACCCGCAGTCGCTGAACCTGCAGCTGGCGCATCCCGAGCCTGAACGGGGGCCAGCAGCTGGCAGAGACTCTCTGGGAAGGCTGGCTCGGAGCTCCCCTCCTGTGTGCCGAGCTCTGGGAGCACTCAGAACGTGCAGTGGGCTCCTAAGGAGAGACTCAACCCGTGGGTTAATTCAGAGAGCACAGGGGCTGGGTTCAGCCCACGGGGGTTTGGGGCCACACGGCCTGGCTGTGGGCGAGTTTGGGAGCTGAGTAAAGGATGGCGGGGTGGATCCTAGGAGGGAATTGAAGCTGAGAGGAGAAAGTTTCAAGTTTGAAGTTGGGAGGAGGAACTTGCAAGTTTTGGCTTCTTCTCCAATCCTGTCTTTTGATTTTTTTATCCTATAACAGGTCTATGAAAAAAACCCTGAAACTCATAAACTCAGTCTGCTGGGTCAGAAACACACTACCCTCATTGGGGTGGGGACTGCACAGCCTTCCCAATTTGGGCTTTTTCCTGTCTCCTGTGAGAATTCTTTTTTTTTTTTTCTTCTCCTGCCTGACTGCAAGAGGAAGAATGAACCTTGTCCTTTAGTCCAAAGCCAAGTGATGAGAGCTCCTCTCCAGGGGCTGGGGGTTGTGGATTTGAACCTCCACAGTGACACTGGGCTG
Source organism: Tichodroma muraria (assembly GCA_013390105.1). NCBI lineage: Eukaryota > Metazoa > Chordata > Aves > Passeriformes > Sittidae > Tichodroma > Tichodroma muraria. The sequence goes on from WAAG01044220.1 coordinate 8,827, forward strand.
GAGTCTGAAGTGTTTGGGAAAGTGCTATCACTGCTGGGCCATTTTTCAGACTCAGCTCTAAGAAGGGTAGGAGTTCACTGCCTCCCAGGATGGTTTGGGTTGGTAGGGACCTCAGAGCTAATCCAGTTCCAGCTCCTTGCTCTGTTGAGGAACAGCCTCCACTAGACCAGGCTGCTCCAAGCCCTGTCCAACCTGGCCCTGAATTAAGACACTCAAGGACCATGTGCTTGGTCTAAAGAAACTTGAATGCCTGCATCAGTTTTCCTGAATCTCAGTGTTAGGAAGCAGAGATAGAGGGGAACACAGAGGAAACCAACAGCACTGGAGCTTAATTAAAAAATATTTTTATTTTTATTTTTATTTTTTATAAATAAAAGATAAAAATACGCTGTCTGAAGCAATGAGCTTCAGTCAGAGCTTTTGCTGTCTGTGCTGGAGTGCAGAGTTGCACCTTTCCTGCTGTAATTTGAGGTGAGGTGATAAGGCACTGCCTTATTAAAATCCTCCACCCAGCTGAGATTGGATATTTAGGTATCTTGCATCACTCTTGAGAATAAACTGCTTAAGGAGTTTATGTTTTCTTACAGATTTCTGTTCATAAATGCAGCCAAGGAGCTGAGTGTAACCCCCACAGGTGTGTGCACAGGGTAAGTTTGGGAAGGTCAGTGGCTCCTGTCCCTGGGAAGGGACAGAGGGAGGGACAGCACCTGAGTAGCCTCATGTCACTGCTGCCTGTGTTTGGAGCCTCCCTGTGCCCTGGGCAGGGATAGGGAAGGGGAAGGCTCTCAGGACTGTGGGGTTTGCCTCCCTCACTTGATTTTCTCTGCTCCACAGGCCCTGGTCAAGAGAGTTCCCTGGTTTGTTGGTGAGCCCCAGCTGCCTTCCTGCAGTGAGGATAAAGGTCTCTGGGCTGATGCTCCTCCCTGCTGACTTTGTCCTGGCATCCTCGGGAATAAGCTCTGGGAATCTCCTTGTCTTCACTCTGTCCTTGCCTCCTCTCCTCCTGGATACATTTAGTGATTAACTCATTTCTTCTTTCCTGTTCTCACTTCATATAAGGATCTAACAACAGACCCCTTCCTGAAATGTCCCTTATCTTCATTTTAAAATGTCTTTTCAACAAACATCTCCTCCTTCTTTACCAAAGCAGACAATGGTTGCAGAAGGTAATGACATCTCTGTGGTTTGGAATCTTTAAGGATTTCACATGTTGCTTTCAAAAATCCTGGGGGGGTGATAATCCTCACAGAATAAATATCTACCTTGTGAATGACTTTAGGTCCTTTGGGAACAAATTTTTGACTGCTGGATAAGGGACAAAAATGAAAAGGAATCTTGCCTCTTGGGATCTTCATTTAAAGTGAGGTCCTGCTGGGCAGCAGAGGGGCCTCCATGGCATCTGTGAGTGTCAGTGTAAAACAGAGGCTGCCATGGCTACATCTGAGCCTCCTAAACTGGCACTGCCACCACAAGTTCTTCTCAAGCCAAATTCCAAAATAAAAGTTGCTAGGATACCACAGTGGGATGCACAAATAACACTGAGCTTCAAAACAAATGTGTGAAACTTAATTTTCACTCACATTTTAATATAAAATTATTAAATATTATTTGACAACAGCAGACATGGCTTGTTCTATTTACTGCTCCCATAGAAAGCTTTGTCCTGTATGTGGTGAATTCTTTCAGCTGACAGTAGTACCAGGATATGTTACCTCAGGGAGGAAAAAGGGGTGACTCTTAGAGTGAGTTGCCATCGTGGCAAGTCCCTGGAGGTGGCCACAGTGTCACAGGGTCTTCAGGCTGTGCTGATCAGCAGTGTGGGCTTAGTGGAGTGTGAATTTCTTAAGGGCCTTAAGCTGAAGGAGGGCAGGGCTGGATGGGATATTAGGCAGGAATTGTTCCTGGCAGGGTGGGCAGGGGCTGGGCTGGAATTGCCAGAGCAGCTGGGGCTGCCCCTGGATCCCTGGCAGTGCCCAAGGCCAGGCTGGACACTGGGGCTGGAGCAGCCTGGCACAGTGGGAGGTGTCCCTGCCATGGCAGGGGTGGCTCTGGATGGGATGAGCTTAAAGGTCCCTCCCAACCCAAACCATTCCATGATAATTTGCACTATACCCCTTACTTATCATACTGTTGATTACATAGAATAGTTTTTATTTATTGCTAAACTGCAGATCCTGATTTTTAGTTACAAAGAGAATGTTCACAAGCTGATTAATGAACAGTTTTTAACTAAAAAAAAAAAAATAATACCTGGGATGGGACAGAATTTATTTTGCTGTTTAGAAACAACAGGATGAGCTGCTCCTGTCCTGCAAAGCTTTTGCCTCTCAGTCCTGGAGCATTTGTAGGGAAGCTTCTGTCCCCTGTTCCCAGCTGGAATGGCTGGAGTCCCCTGTCCATTGGCTGGCTGCAGGGTCATCGGTGGGGCGGGAATGTTGGGGCAGGGACATTTTAACCAGGGGCTGCCAATCTCTGCTCTCTTTGTGCCTCTGAGCTCCTGAGTCCTGCTCTCCTCAGCCTGGTACACAGAGCACACAGTGAGTAGGGGCTCTCTTGGGTTGAAATCATCCTGGTTTAAAGTTTTGACGTTGTAAAATTTAAATTTTTTACCATCTTAAAAGTTTTAAATATTTTTTCAGAAAATCATGTTGTGTATAGTTCAATTTATTATTGATACAATTTGCCTTAAAAAATATACTGTTTAGTGGCCACTGGCTCTGGACACCACTGTCAATGCTTGTTTAACTTCAAGGAGCCAGCTGCCTGCTGTGTGATAAATGTTCTTCTACCTTACTATTTACTGGCTTTATCTAATTCACCCCTTTGTTGTATCCCTCATTCTTTTACCTTCTTGCTTGAGTTGTAATATAAAAGAGTTTGGCATAATGTGGTTTCCCAAACATCTGTAACATAACTGATACGTTTTATTCTAACCTGAGCTTTTTGATTGCAAGTAATCATGGAGTTTTATAATTAAAACATGTCTGTAACTTTGCAATATCTACATTTGGCCCAACGTTGGATTAGAAACCTGTTGGTCTCCCCCAGCATGAAACTACCATTAAATGTTAGCTCTGGTGTGTTTAATTGATAGCAAGGAAGTCAGTGTTAATTTTCTGTATTTTATCCTTCTATCCACATTTATTTTGACTTTATTCTGTCAGGATGTTTTGCCGAATCCGGATATTTTGCCTCATCAGGACAGCTTAAGTCAAGTCAAGCTGTAGCAGCTGATGTGAAGGAAAGGCACATCCCTGACTTATCTGAAAATCTGTTTTAGATCATTTTTGCTTTTCCCTTAGAAATCTCCTGGGGTTTGTTTTGGCTTGTTTTCCCCTTTCTAAGATACATTTTGTGTTGTCATCCCCTCCTGTCCTGCAGAGGGGGGCTCTGAGCTCACCTGGGGCACTGGACACGTGCGGGTCAGTGGCCGGCTGTGTGAAGAGGGTGACCCTGGTTGGGTGTTGTGTGTGCTGGGATTACGTCAGGGACACTCGTGGCTTCTTCTGTCCTAAACTCTACTCTGGGCTCTGTTCCTCCCCCCAGAATGGCAGAATGGGAGGTGATATCTGCAGCCTCCGCTCTGGAGCCAGGCTGGGAGAGCTGGGGGGCTCTCCTGGAGAGGAGAAGCTCCAGGGAGAGCTCTGAGCCCCTGCCAGGGCCTGAAGGGGCTCCAGGAGAGCTGCAGAGGGACTGGGGACAGGGCTGGAGGGCCAGGAGCCAGGGAATGGCTTCCCAGTGCCAGAGGGCAGGGCTGGATGGGATCTTGGGCAGGAATTGTTCCTGGCAGGGTGGGCAGGGGCTGGGCTGGAATTGCCAGAGCAGCTGGGGCTGCCCCTGGATCCCTGGCAGTGCCCAAGGCCAGGCTGGACACTGGGGCTGGAGCAGCCTGGCACAGTGGGAGGTGTCCCTGCCATGGCAGGGGTGGCTCTGGATGGGATGGTCTTTAAGGTCCCTCCCAGCCCAAACCAAACTATTATTTTAGCTCCAAATAAGGACATACATGATTAGTTTATAAATTATGTCCTTTCTTCCTTCCTTTCTTTACTATTTTCTGAATTCTAGTGGATTTTGTCGGTGCAAGTGAACTCTTCCATCGGTAAATACGTGAAGAGTACACACAGCAGTGAATCTCAGAGAGCAGAGGCTTCCAGAGCTGCTCAGAGAACATGCTGTACTTTTGCCATGTGCGTAAGCTGTGTGCACACCCACGTGATGACATGGTCACCATGCACCCACTCCCACTGGCCAGCACAATGTCCATGTGTTTTTCCAAACCTCACTGGAAAGGGGGAGTGGAGTGGAGTGGATACCCCACAGTACCTTGTCTGAGTGAACTCCTTTATTGTTTCCACCTGTTGCTGACCTCGTGGTTGTTCTCTCCAAGGAAAGCCAGAGCTGGAAGTTACGTCCTTGTCTCACTGCTCGGAGCCTTTCCTTTCCATGAGGTGTTCGGAGCTTTTCAGTCATTGCCTCTAAAACCTTTTGAGTGGCCCCATCCAGCTCCAAACACTCTTGTGTTCGTATGGTGGGTGCATCAGAAGGGCTTTGGCCTTTGCAAGTTTGGACTCTCCAAGGAATTGTTGCTCCAAGAGGCTGTGGACTCCCCATCCCTGTCCAAGGCCAGGCTGGACACTGGGGCTTGGAGCAGCCTGGGACAGTGGAAGGTGTCCCTGGCATGGCAGGGGTGGCACTGGATGGGCTTTAAGGTCCCTCCCAACCCAAACCCTTCTGGAAGTCTGTGATTCTTTAGACTGCAAATCCCAGCCTGGTCACTCATCAGAGTTTTTCCTCTATCCCATATTTCTTTATAAGTGTGAACAGTTTCCAGTCAAACCCAGGATCATTTTCCTGATGGGTTCCTGCTGTGCTCTGGGTCAGTTCAGCCTTGGAGGTTTAGTGTGTATCACATCTGATGAAGTTCTCCAGCACTTCATGATCCCTGAAGCTCTTGCTTTCCCCACCTTCCCCAGCTAATTCCAGCTGTTTTCCTCTGTCCTGGTTTCCTGCAGAGCCATGGCTGAGCGGGTGCTGGTGATCGGCAGCGGAGGCAGGGAGCACGCCCTGGCCTGGAAGCTGGCCCAGTCCCCACACGTCAAACACGTGTTTGTGGCTCCGGGAAACGCAGGGACAGCTGACAACGGGAAAATCTCCAATTCAGGTAAAACAAAAAAAAAGACCATTTTTAAATTTGATAATTCAGCCAGGATGTTGTTGAACTGAAATCGCAGCTGGTGGCGTGAAAGGATGATGATGATGATAGTGAAAGGATGATGATGATGAGATGATGGTGATGATGATGTGATGGTGATGATAATGATGATGATGGTTTGCCATTTTTTTAAGGTTTTGGGCATGTGAAATAGATTTTAGATGCAGTTAAGAAGAAAAAAAATTGTCTGAGTAGTGCCTCATGTAAGTTGTGTAATTAATTTTAAAAAGATCTCAGCTGTGAAATCTCGTTCTTTAGGTTTGGGTTTGGAGGATTCAGCCAGAGCTGTCCCTCTGGGAATCCAGCTCGAGATACTTGCTGTGGTTGCCCCCTAAATTCCCTCTTGTGCTCTCTGGAGTGTGTTGAAACCTCACAATCCCCACAACCTGTGACAAGAACACTCTGTCACTGTGAACATAAATTCATTCCTTTGTCTTAGTGACCTTAAGAGATCAAAGCTAACTTCAAATATTTCTCTCTGTGTTCTGACTGCTTGGTTGGAGCTCTTGGTTTAACTTATTAAGGCTCTGACTGGCTGTAATTGAAACTTTTCATAGTTATTAGTTTTGAGAAATCAAGCTTCAGATGTTACAAATTCAGCATCCAAAATTTGGAGGTGCATTTCGAAAAAGCCTGGCCTGAGGTGCTGGCACCCAGGGAATCAGTCCAGACCACAGAGATGCCTGCGTGCTTTACATAACAGATCCTGATTTAGGGGCTTTAACCTGCCTAAGACTTCAGTTTTCCCTTTAGAACATGTGAAAAGATGTGGAATTCAAGTTAACACGGGATGCGTGTGTGTGTGGATCAGACACATCCATTTTCTGCACTTGTGTTGGTGTGGGAGTAGCTTTGTGTGTTGTTGTCTCACGTGGAAACGTGAGTGCTGCCAGGTTCTTACACAGCAGGTAATTATTGAATAGAATTCTGTTGGAATGCTTAATTACAGGCTTTTGAAACTTTTTTCCTTAATTTCTTTGACCAGTCACAGCATCATGAGTAAGTTCCTTACTCAAGTTTTATGCTCTGTTTGGCCTGTGAGGAGAGGCTTGGAAAGAAGAGCTTGACAAGACCAGAAAGTCAAAAAACCCCCTTTACCCTTGTGCTAAATGGAGTCAGTGCCAGGCTGCAGGGCCTGTGGAATGGGAATTCCAGTGGGGTTTTTTTCAAGCTGTGCCTTTTTAACACCCCCCCCCTCTGTTTTTTTCTCTCTTTTCATCCCGTAAAAAAACATTACATTGTAGTGGAAAATGTTTGGTCTTGAGCCAGGTCCATGAAATTTCCCATGTGGAATAAATGGCTTTGTTCTGCACATGGGCTCACCTGTGCTTTGGGAGAGAAACCTTTACTACCCATGAAGAAGCCAGAATTATGAAGAGTTTGACTTAGGTGGGTTTTTAGGAAAGAATTTGTCTCACCTGTTCAGGAATTCCAGTGCTGTCACTGGGGCCTTGATTTAACTCAGGGTGGAAAATGGGGAACAGCTTTACAGAAGCACATGAGCCCTGTTATGTTGTGTGGGCAACAATACCTGGGATATCTGGGAATATCTGGGAAACTCCTTCCCTGGTTTCTGGGGTTTTTTTTGATATAATCAAGATTTGGCTCTGAAAGTTCATCCTCCCTTCATGGATCATGGAATTGCCTTTAATTAGGATTGCAGCCAGATCTGGGTCTTGGGTGATGACTGAAACATGAAAAAGTGAGCTGAAAATTATAAATGACCTTAAATCTTTCAAACTTTGTCTGTATTCAAGTAAGAAATTTTTTTGTGGTTGATCTGAGCTTGTAATTGTTTCCAGCAATAAAGGGGGATTTAGGTTGGGTGCCTAAATACAGGTTTATATTTAATTTAGGTGGATTATCAGGGCAGATTTGGTGCAGAAGCACAGACAGTGGCTTGCTGAATGAATAGGTGTGTCTGTGAATGGACTTCACCGCCCTGACACCTCCTTCTGTCACATTCTACCTCTCAGTGAAACTTGTGCTCTTAAATTTAAGCTCCAGCCTTGAAAGCCTTGGTCCAGGGTCCTCCTGTCTGGTTCCAAAGGAAGGTTCAGCTGTTGTTTTAAGCAGTCAAAGACAGCTACAGAAATGTCCCCTTTCAGTCAACAACCTGAGAAAAATGATATTCGGGAGGAAAGTTAAAATCGTGGATAAACAGCACAATTTGTTCCTTTTTGCTTGTTGTTAGGACATTTCCCCATCGCGTAAATCCTGTGCCACACTCACTGTTCATATCATGAGATCAGACCTGCAAGAAATTTGGGGTGAATTCCAGGCTCTCTCCTTTCCCTGCTTGGTGAGGGACAGGAGTGTCTGGAGTGCCAGGAGAGGGGGGAATGGCTTCCTGGCTCTGGCACAGGTGTGTTGTGCTTTTAGGTGAGCCAGAAGTCAGCTGGCATCAGCTTCACATGGAAGTCAAATGCCTTTGTTGGTGGAACAAAATAATTGGGCTGTTAAAGAGGTGCCAAGGAGATGATTTTTATTTGTTTTCTGTCTGGGTGTTCCCCCACCCCACCTGAATAGGGTAAATCTATAACCAAAATGTAGATTCTTTGGTGGAATCAGGAAATTTTATGGGCAGGAATTTTTCCCTGGCAGGGGGGGCTGGCCCTGGCCCAGGGTGCCCAGAGCAGCTGGGGCTGCCCCTGGATCCCTGGCAGTGCCCAAGGCCAGGCTGGACACTGGGGCTGGGAGCAGCCTGGCACAGTGGGAGGTGTCCTTGCCATGGCAGGGGTGGCACTGGGTGGGATTTAAGGTCCCTCCTTACCCAAACAAATCTGGGGTTCAGTGTTTTTATAAATTTATTCATCCAGAGTAGGGGGAGCACAGTGGGCACTGACCAAAGTCCTGTCATCTTCCTCTCTCATCACTCCCCAGGAACTGGCTGGAGGAGACCATCAGCTCCCAGTGTATTGCCAGTCTTCTGCCATGTCCCAAGGGAGAGGACAAGAGAAAATGGCCCTAAATTACACCAGGGGAGGGGCAGATTGGAGATTGGAAACAATTTTTCTCTACCAGAGTGATCAGGCCTTGGAATGCGTTGCCCAGGGAGTGGTGGAGTCACTGTCTCTGGAAGTGTCCTCAAGGTGTCTGGATGTGGCCCTTGGGGACAGGGTTTGGGCTGATGCTGGTGCTGGGTGGCACTGGCTGTTCCTGAAGGGCTCTTCCAGCCCTGGTGATCCTGGGATTCTGTGCTCCCTTTGCCAGCACCGTGCCCTGGTGTGTGCAGTCTCCTCCCTGCACAAGCAGCCAATCCACACTGGGCTCATCTCTTTTTTGGCTCTCTGGATCCGTGTTCCCATCCTCTGCAGACCTTGGCTTTATTTATTCATGATAAAAGCAGTGGAATTGCAGGGCCTTTGCGTAACTTTTGGATCATCAGATTGACATTATTGTCTTTGGTGCAGGACGTTTCTTTTGTTTGCACAGTTTGGGGCATTCCAAGTGTCATCACATTAAATGTTTGTTTTTGGAAAGGTAATGGTTGTAACAGCTCGAGCCCACATATCCTCAGCCATAAGGACAGCACAGTGTCCTTCTTAATTATGTTCACCATAATGTAAAAGAATAGTTCTGATTGCCCTTGCTTTCAGAGGGCTCATTCTTAGTTGGGACTACAGAAAGAAAGAAAAAAAAATAAAGATGAGTTGGAGTTCTACCACCAGCTGTTTGTTTCATCTCCAACACCCTCCTGGCACCAAGATGATAAAACCACAGAATGGTGGAATGGTTTGGGTTGGGAGGGACCTTAAAGCCCATCCAGTGCCACCCCCTTGCCATGGGCAGGGACACCTCCCACTGTGCCACGCTGCTCCAAGCCCCATCCAGCCTGGTCTTACCTCTGTAAAGCTCCGTGGTGACCTCCTCAGGGAGGAGACTCGCTGGAAAGAAAGTTATATTTTCTTTCCTTCAGAGTTTTTTATTTTCTTGGATTCTTTGTGATGCCGCTTGTGCTGGCAAACAGGGGTTCCTAGGGGTCAGACCAGTTTGCTGGCTGGCAGCCCAGGGGATCCCTGAGCATTTTTTCTCACCTTCAAGAGCAAGGTGGGTTGACAGGGCTACGAAGGGTGAGGCAGGGTCTGGAGGGGCCCCACGAGGTCCCTGGGTCAGTCCAGCCTGGAGCAGCCCGAGGTCAGAGCTCCGGGGCTGCAGCTCCTCCCGAGGGGCAGCGCGGGGCCGGCCCCGGCCTCTGCTCCTGCCACAGGGACAGCACCCAGGCAGCGCCTGCAGCTGGCCCAGGGCAGGCTCAGGCTGGATTTTAGGGCAAGGCTCTTCCCCCGAGGGTGCTGGCACTGCCCAGGCTCCCCCGGGAATGGGCACGGCCCCGAGGCTGCCAGAGCTCCAGGAGCTCCAGGCCAGCGCTGCCAGGGATGCCCAGGGGGGATTGCTGGGGTCTGGGCAGGGCCAGGGTGGGGCTGGGTGATCCCTGAGGGTTTATTCCCACTCAGGATATTCCATGATTCTGTGATTTATGACTCTGCCAGTGGATGTCTAACCAGAGCCTTTGCCTGGGGTTTGGGGCTGTGTTTTGGGTGTCTCTGTCAGTATGGGCCTCACTCCTCCAGGTTCCCAGTGACCTGGCAGGTCAGAAGGTGAGGCTGGTGAGTGCTCTGTGATAACTCAGGGCTGAGGAGCACCCATGGATGGGATCTTTCCCTGTTTTTTGTCTCCAACAGCTGTTCCAGTCAGTGACCACGCTGCTGTTGCCCAGTTCTGCAGGGACCAGGACATCAGGCTGGTGGTGATCGGTCCTGAGGTTCCTCTTGCTGCTGGTAAGAGACACAAGCTGGAAATCACAACCTTCAGCATTTAGGGAGAAACCCAAATTTTAGTCCTTATCTGTGCATCACTGCAATGTCTCCAGTCTGAATGGAAACAGATCCTGTGGAGCAGTTTCCCTGAAATCCAGAGTTGTGCCGAGGTGAAAAGGAATTTCTGAAGGGTAGTGTGTGAGCAAGAAAGCCAGTTTTGGTTTTCCTATAGAGTTTTCATGTTTTGAAATAAGTATAATTTGAGTCTTGGTAAAAAAAAAATCACAATTATAAACATGCTGGTAGTTTTTCTGCTTAAACCTTTTGGCATCTTCACCAAAGACTCATGTTGATCTTTTAGCTCAAAGGTGTCATAAACCAAGGGGGGGATTTTCATCCCTTCCGAGACCCAGGATGTCCTGAGGGCCTGCAGTGGTGCAGGGTTACCTGCTCCTGGTTCCAGTGAGGAAAGCAGGCACTGCAGACACAGTTGGCTTCTTATTCCTGGCATTCTTGCTCCAAAGAATCAGTGCAGCCCCGGGCTTGGCTGGCCTGACCCTCATAAATCATCTGGAGATTTATAACATATTTTGTGTTTAGGAATTGTGGATGACTTGACAGCAGCTGGGATCAGGTGTTTTGGCCCCACAGCAAAGGCAGCTCAGCTGGAGTCCAGTAAGAGCTTTACCAAAGCCTTTCTGGATCGTCACGAGATCCCCACTGCCAGATGGAAATCCTTCACTGATCCCAAAGCAGCATGTGCCTTTATCAACAGGTACAATTCTTGTCACTTTAGACATACTCTTACTGACAGTGTGCTGGATATCCAAACCAATCCAATGATTTCTCATGTATCAATACCTTTGGGATAGATCATCTGCAAAGGTTTCAAAGGGTCACCTACCACGACTCTCAAACTGCAGCAAGTCTGAGAAAAATGGTTCCTCCTGCACTAAAATGAAATGACAGTTCAGTGTTCAGTTCACAGGAAAATGTAGGACAAGCTGTTATTTTTTTGTCAGTGTGCCTGCTGTGGAAAGGCAGGGAGCAGCCCAGAGCCATCTGTGCTGGCTTCTTATCCCTTTTCTTCACCAAAAAAAAACCTGGAGAATTACTCAGCAACTGATGATCTGCTCATCACAGTACAACCCAGGCGACCCCAGATGATAGAAGAGTAAATTCCCAAATGGAAAGCAGTAGTGAACAGTCAGGAAATTCCCTGGTGGGGAAAAGAAGCAGGGACCTTTCTCAGGCAGAGCATAACAAGAGGAACCTGGTGTGATTTGTGTGTTATTCAATAAGGTTGCCATGAAAACTGAGAAGTACTTTGATCTTTCGGCTCTTAAAATGTTCAAAGTGTCCTTGTTTGTCCTTCTCCTTTTTGACTGTTTATGTTGAATGTCTGTCCTGTGCCTTGGCAGTGCCACCTTCCCTGCTTTGGTTGTCAAAGCCAGTGGCCTGGCAGCTGGCAAAGGAGTCATCGTGGCTTCGACCAAGGAAGAGGCCTGCAAAGCTGTCACTGAAATCATGCAGGTGAGAAGGAATGTCTCACACAAAATCAGCTCTTCACCACCTCAGAGCATCACAGATATTCCTTATTTCATGTAATAGGAACTTGGCTGTAAGACATCAAACCTTTTAGCCTTTTATTTGGCCTGCTGTGAAACCCTGTTGTATTTATTGCTTGAGGTGCAGTTCCTGTAGGCTAAAATAAATCCATTCTTCATGAAAACCCACCCTTATTTCACTTATTTATCTATGCAGTTCCTTTTTATTTATCACTGTATGAGTCTCCTGCAATCCAACAGGTCCCACAGTGCAGGAACATGAACTCAGTGATGGAGGTGGATCTTTACAAGCACCATTGGGACTAAGCACAGCACTTCAATGTACAGTCAGATTCTGCTGGGATTATTTCCAGTGAAGTTCACACTGAGGAAGGATATTCCATAAATATGTTTGGAGCATAAAGATTTGAAGTGAGGCCAAATGAAGTAATTTTATCTGCCCAGTGAGGAACACAGAGCTGAGGCTCCCAGGTCAGGCCCTCAGCTGGGGTCAGCAGCACAGCATCCTAAAATTCCATGGAGCTCTGCTGATCCATGGGAGACATTTTCTGACACACTTGTGCTTCAAGAGTCAGAGCATGGGGGCTGCAGTCACATTTTGGACAGTCTACAGTCACTGGACAATTCATGTCTGAACAGGGCCCAATGCCTTTGTACAAAAAACCTGCAAGTTGGAGATTTCTAGAGACCCCCAAAATCACCTTGGCAGCGTGGGCTGGTTGTTCTTAATTTCTTAACTACCCAGAATATGCAGTCAGTGTTCAAACATTGCCCTGGGATATGAGAATCTTGCTCCCTTTCCATGTGTTGTATAAAATTGCACTTTTTAATCCAGTGAAAGTGCAGACTGGAGACTTGGCTGTCGCTGCTCTTGGGGTGAATTTCAGAGCGCAGAGCATGAGGAATTGCTCAGTAATCACAAATACCCTCTGCCATTTGAAAATATTCAGTGATAAACCCTGCATTTATTTAAGAATAAACAGAAAAGAGGAGTGGGGATTTCACCACTGCTGACATCCCTGGGGGGAGAATGGATTCATCGTCTCAAACCCGTGCTGCATTTTTGGCTGTATTAAAAAATACTTATTTCTTGTTGCATTTTCAGTAGTTTAAAACTGAAATGGAGCTAAAGAGATTTTGTTTCACTGTAGGATAAGAGTTTTGGCACAGCTGGGGAAACTGTTGTTGTTGAAGAACTTCTTGAAGGAGAAGAAATTTCCGTAAGTGCATCTCACTGTAACGCTTTGATTCTACCTGTTCTAAATTGTTTGGAATTCACTAAGTGCCTTCAGCTACAAAGTGGAGGATTTTATGAGTTAAATTAAAACCATTCCCTGCTTATAAATAAAATTGTATCGGTTAGAGACAGCTGTGTGGCTTATTTTGGATCCTTGCTGGCTTTATAATTAGCATTGTGAAATGGTTTTGAGTGCTGCTCCCATTAGTCCAGACAGGGAACGACGTTACCCAGCTTGAATGCACAACATCATCCAGTTCCAGAGGATGCCAGCAGGCTTGTTATTCTGAAGATATTGAGGATAAAAACAACTGCTGTATAAATAATTTATAAATATTTCACAAGTAAATAGCTTTATCAGCAAGGAAAAGGAAGTCTTGAAAGGAATGTAATGCCTTCCTTCCGGTGCAGGGCCTGGGAGGGGAAAGGAAGAAGTAATTTTTTCATTTTAAACCTTCTGAGTGTTCCTTTTCAGTGCAACTGCTGATGGTATCATTTTTCTAGGTTTTATTAATTTCTGAAGGAAGGTCACACAGAATGAGTCCCTGATTCCTGACGAAAAGGCAAATGCTTTGAACCGCATCATTTATTTTATCAGGGAGGCAGAGTTTATCCTCTTAAACGTCCCTTTGTCACACTGAAAATCAACTCTGTTTGCACTAATTGCACTTTAATTTTAACCATAGCCAGGAATTTTAACTCTTGTCCTTGTTTTAGTGCCTGTGTTTCAGTGATGGTGTCACCATTGCTCCCATGCCCCCAGCCCAGGACCACAAGAGGCTGATGGACGGAGATGAAGGCCCCAACACAGGAGGGATGGGAGCTTATTCCCCAGCTCCTCAGGTGAGAAAGGATTGATAAGGAAGGGGAAATGCATTGATAAGGAAGGGAAAAGGGGCTGATAAGGGGATGTTTCACTCCAGCTGTCACTGAAAGCCTGTGGGAAAGTTTAATTCCAGCATAAGGAGCAGGAAGGAATGGTCTCTGCTGGATGGAAAAGCTGCCTAAAGCAGACATGGCCAAGTAAAATCCCCAGCTCCACAAATTTCTCCAAAGAGGAGGAGATCTCCACTGAATTGCTTGGACTTATAAGGGGGGAAGTGTTATTTCTGCAACCTTATATTTGATTGGGACTGAAGTGTTATGAAATGCTGCTCATTAGAGCCAAGGGCTTAAACTCACAGTTTTGTCTTGTGCCAAACAGAGCTAATGGTGACTTTTGGCTGTGGCTCAAGGTAGTTTGGGGTGTGTTTGACAGGGAACTTCTTTTGGCAGAAATAGAGAGAAAAACATTCTGAGCTTTCCATTGGAGTGAGCAAGAGACCATCCAAGAGTTCTGCTTGGCTCTTAAAAACACAAAACCAGGGCCTCCCTTTTTACAAACACTGGTTTCTAATCCTTTTTTATTAGATTTCTAAAGATTTGCTGCAGAAGATAAGAGAGACTGTTCTTCAGAAGACTGTTGATGGCATGAGGAAAGAAGGTGTCCCCTATTTGGGTATGTACAACTTTGGGATTTTTAATCATAAGGAGAACAACCTTTTATTTTACTTTTTCCTCTTTGAGGCCTAACTCACACTGAGGTTATGGGAAACAGTTTTGATTTATTAGGAACTGGGTTTGGTACCAGTGCCTTGATTCAGAGTCCATGGAAATCAACAGAGGTCATTTCATGAACAGGGGATAATTCCTCAAGTGAGGAGGAACAGAAAGGAAAATGTTCAAAAATAAGCTGTAAAATTGTGACAACTATTTCTGCCTGATTTATTTTTACCATTTCTCAAATTCACTGAGCACAGGTGGCAGCCTTTTAAACCCTGTTATCAACAGATTCAAAACAAGTGAGTTCCTGTCAGATCTTTCTGTATCATTTTTTGTTCTAGGTGTGCTTTATGCTGGATTAATGCTCACCAAAGATGGGCCTAAAGTTCTGGAATTTAACTGCAGATTTGGTGACCCAGAGTGTCAGGTGAGTTATTTGGTACCATTTGGCATTATGGGAGGAGTAAAATCTGCGACCATCTACCACTATTGTTAAGCAGATTTGGGGTGAATAATCAGCTCACTGCACCAAGATTTAAAATATTTGGGTTGTTTGTTCAAGGCAGAAGGTCTGTTAGGAAATTGTTCTGTTCCAGAGAGGATTTCAGTAGGCTGGACTCAAATCTGGGCTTTGCAAGGGTCAGCTTGAGAAGAGCTCAGCACTTCCCTTTCTTTTCTGGAATGGATTCTGGATGTTTCCTTGCTCCTTGCTGACAAGTGGAACTAAACTCTTCATTTCTATTCTTCAGAACAAATTAGGTTCTTTGTCCTCACCCTTTCCACTCCATATGTAGCAATTCTTTTACCCACAGAAATTCTCTCCAAGGACGAGTATATTTAAGGGCTCTCAGATTATACACTATATGTACAATGTGTGAAAGTGCAATATGTGGGCATATTTAAAGCTGTTTTTACAGCTGCATTAGTGCGTTTTCAAGGCCAGGGAAGACAATGCAAGATTACCTCGTTTGACTTGCTGCTGTGTGTTTCTGCAGGTGATTCTGCCCCTGCTGAGGAGTGACCTGTACGAGGTTATGCAGGCAGTGATCAACAGGAGGCTGGCCAGCTCCATGCCAGCCTGGAAAGAGGACAGTGCAGCTGTGACTGTGGTCATGGCTAGTCAAGGCTATCCAGGGGCATATCCCAAGGGCTTGGAAATAACAGGTAAATAGAGCAGGAGAAGCTGCAGGAGGCTCATTCCCCCCCCGGCCTCTCCCTGTTCTCTCCTGCTGCATGAAGGTGAATCACTGGAACTGAGATTCACAGAAACCCTGGCTCTGGGTCAGCAAGAGCAGCTGAATTTTCACACATCTCTGTTTATTTTGGTGTATTTTCAGTTCTCCACACTGTTGTCATTTGATATTGGCACAGCATTGATATTTAATACCTGCTGCAGTCAGGTGGTTCTGATCAGGGTTCTTGGGTCACGTTGATGCTGATGTTTCGTGCTCTGGTTGTCACTGAGGCATAAAAACCCAGCTGGAATCAGACGTTGTGTGCCAGCTAAACGCCTCTTCCCACATCCCTAAGCACACAGGTAGACTTGTCTCTCCTCCAGATTTATTCCTATTTATTATTTTACAGATTTACTCCCATTTCCCAGCAGGATCCCCCTGACTTTGCCTGTGGTTTTCAGACACGAAGTGCTCCATATCTCTTCGCCGAGAACATTCTAACCCACAGCTGATCTTTTTCCACGATTCCCACAGGGCTTGCTAAGGCCAAGCAGCTGGGGCTGGAGGTGTTCCACGCAGGCACAGCCCTGAAGGACGGCAGGGTGGTGACCAGTGGGGGCAGAGTGCTCACAGTCACGGCCATCAAGGAGGACCTGCCCGCGGCACTCCGGGAGGCCAACCTGGGCGTGGCTGCCATCCACTTCCAGGGGGCCATCTACAGGAGGGACATTGGCTACCGGGCCATAGCCTTCCTCAGGCAATCCAGGTAGATATTCCAAATCCCTGAAATGGGAATAGCTGGTGTGAAAAGGATCATAAGCACGTGCCTGGTTGATAGCAATAACTGGTGTTGATAGTCTCTGTAACTCTTGACAAGTTTTAACCCCGTCCTTGTACTCAACCTCAGCAAGACCAGCCAAGGGAGGAATATTTTGAATGCCTGATCTCTGTTCTTACTCTCCTAAATCTGAGTTAAACCATGGTGACAAGCACACAGGAATGATCTGTGTTGCTGCAGTTGTTAGGCCTGGTTTAGGGAAGGTCAGCTTCTGCTTCTTGGACTTTGGATCACAGCTTTTGCTCTGGGTTTGTCTTGTCCCGAAGTCTGATATTTAATATCATGAAATGTTATTAAACAACCTGCCAGAGCTCCAGGAGCTCCAGGCCAGAGCTGCCAGGGATGCCCAGGGGGGGAATTTTGGGGGTCTGGGCAGGGCCAGGGCTTGGACTGGATCATCCCTGTGGGTCCCTTCCAGCTCAGGAGATTCTGTGATTTTATATATGAACAAAGTTCAAGCTGGCTTATTGGTTCTTTTTAGCTTTTAGAAATGGTTAAAATTACCTTGAACCCCCTACCTTGTTGGGATTTACGTTTTACTGGGATAGCTGCCTAACAGCAGGGTAGGATTCATCACTTCTTTCCATTCTCTTTCCTTTACTTGGCACAGTATTTACTGTAAGACTCTGGAGATCATGTGGGTATAGGGTGTTTTTTTTAATAGCAGGGAGGAGTCCTGTGGTGTCTTTAATGTTCCTGAAAGCTTCTTGTAGTTTTTAAGCTCATTTTTACCTAATAAGAAACTGCTCTGCTCCAATGAACTCCTAACATACCTTTTCCCAAGGGGTTATTTTGTAGGCTGGGAAGAATATCAGTGACAGTTCTGTTGCTGCTGGCAGTGTATCCTGATTAGTATTTTGTAAAATTATGATCAATAAACTTCCTAGAAGAACAAGGGTGTTGGTATTTAGTCTTCTTCCTCTCTCAAGTGCTCCGCATCTGTTGACTAATTGATGTGAAAAGGTGGAATTGGGATTTGTAGCAGAGAAAAAAAACAGGTCAGTGAGGCAAGAGGAGCAGTTCCCTCCCACACCTGGGCCACAGCCAGCAGGGTTCCTGCCTGGAATGCCTGCCTGGGTGGATCCCTGGCTACACCAGGAGGCTCCTGGGAGCTGTTTGCACTGCCCTGGAGGCTGCTCCAACTTCTGCACCCTCGGGATGCTTCAGTGCCAGAATCCCAGACTGGGCTGGGTTGGAAAGGACCTTAAAGCTCATCCCGTTCCTGCCACGAGTAGGGACACCTTCCACTATCCCAGGGTGCTCCAAGCCCCCTTGGACTCAGTGAAGGAAGGGGGATGGCTCTGGAAGTTAGGATTCACCTCCTCTTGGCAGCCTGGCAGGATTCAGTCCCGAGGCATTTCACCTCAGGAAAATAGCCAGAACCCTTAATGAAAAGCATTCCAGAAAATTTAAAGAATTAAAGATTCATTTAAAGGATAAAAGCAGATAGCAAAAAAAAATCTAACAAATTTGAAATACTCCTAAAAACATGGTGAAAATCTGGTGGACATTTATCATATTCAGACTGAAAAGGGCTGACTTTGATCTCTGGTTGTTGCAGGCCAATATTTCCTTGAGTCGTATTCACAGCCTGAACTGTGGTAATTCTTGTATTCTTGCCAGTTTTTGGGTAGGGGTATGCTGTGAGTGCAGACACCTTTGGATTTTCCTGGTAGCACTGCTCCTGGGCCAGTTCTTCTGGCATTTGAAGTCTTATCAATTCCAGATATTCCAGCAATGATCGTCACAACAGAAATACCTTTGATCCTAAAAATTCCACATCTTAAAATAAGATTTAATAGGCAGAGTACAAAAATATTTACTCCACTTAGTGCAATTGTAGGCATCTGTGTCTGTCTGACTTTTTCAGTGTTTGCTGAATTCTTGACCTGGTTCCTGAAATGGGTTTTGTGGATTAACTGAATTTTTTTTGTTCGGCTGAGTCAATTTTAAATGGGTTTCAGTTGTTTTGTTGTATTTGTCGTTGTTAATCAACACCCTTAGAATTCAAACTTCAGGCTGAATCCCATCAATAGGAGACAGAAAATGGGGATGGGTCTAAAATAGGGATGCACCTGGTTCATGCCATTGACAGCCTGGGAAGAACAACTGCTTAACTGGCACGAGCTGCGTTTGCTGGAGTGAAAAGTCATAAAAGTCCCTGTCCCCAAAATGGAAAGGTCCTTCTGTAAATATGAGCTGGTGCTTCGTGCCCCCAGGGAGCTGTGGGGACACACAGGTGACACCAGTTTGCACCGGTGTGATGATCTTACATAAACCTCACCCACATCTTACAGACATCTCCTCCTAGATTCCTGAGCCCCACCTTAGCAACCTGGCTCTTTTTAAGGAAATATAAAATATATTCTTTAATAGAAAGCCCACTGAAGTAAGAAAGAGGCGTGGCTGCTTCTGTGGTGGGATCATTCCAGTACTAAGGAGAGGCAAGTTTTAAGCTACAGCTGTAAAACTCTGGAAGTGTCTGGAAGTGGGGTTATTGATTCACCTGACACTTGGAGGTGGAAAAGTGACTTGAGCTTAGCCCTGCTCTGACTCAGCCATGCACTTTTGTGCTTGGTTTGGGTTTGGTTTGGTTTTGGTTTGGTTTGGAGTTTTCCCACTGACACCTCAAGGCCTGGAGGTGGCACTCAGTGCTCTGGGCTGGTGACAGGGTGGGGATCAGTCACAGCTTGGACTTGATGGACTGGGAGGGCTTTTCCAGCCTCAGGGATTCTGGGATTCTGTGTCCGGACCAGGGATTCAAACCTTGCAAAATCAGGTCTATGCTGCCTATTTTACCTTATTGTCAGGGGTTTGGTTGGTGGTTTTATTTTAGGATTTCACTGTATGATCCCAATGCTCTGATATCATCTTCAAAACTCTGGAATTATCCATGTACTGCTCCTGGCAGCCCCTCCTCAGACAGCAGGATGGGATTCTGCACAGTTAATCCACTCAGGGATGTAAAGAAGTAAATATTATTTGAAAATACAGTAATCAGCTGCCATCCCATTTTTCCCCACTCTTCCAGAGGCCTGACTTACAAGAACAGTGGGGTGGACATTGAAGCAGGGAACACTTTGGTGCAGAAGATCAAGCCCTTTGCTGCAGCCACATCAAGGTCAGGTAAGACAAGAACCTTCTGCTCCTGCTTTGGTCACTTCTTGGCGATGAGGTTTATCAGTTGATCCTGATCTTGATAGAAAGCTCATATTTATGTGTCCTGCCTGTTTCTAGATGACACAAGAAAGCCTGTGGTAAGCAAATAGTGATTCTATTCCAAATGCACAGCTTTTAGTCCCCAAATGGCTCTGAACTCCATCTCCTGAATGCCAGGAGTGTTGGCACAGTTCAGCACTGTACAGGATAAATGCAAGGAAAAATTCCACCATTCATACTGAGTTTGAGTCCATGAATTATTATTTCTTGCCCAGTGAACTCTGTTGTTTGGGGGGATGAGTGTTTAGAAAGGTTATGAGATGTAGAATTCCTGAGATAGATGTGGAACACACATCTTTGGCTCGGTTAAATCACCATTGATTCATCCTTGGTTTTGGGGTTCAGGCTCATCTTGCTCTAGCAAGTCCTTGTAATTCTTCAGACAGATTTAAAATACTCATTTATGAAATAGGCCTTGTATTTCAAATTAAGTGAGAACCTTCTAATGAAGTCAGATATACATAGAGGGGAAAAATATAGATATTCTCACTCCAGTACAACACTGTAATTCCTCCTGTGTTTCAGAGAAACACTCAGTGCAAGGGGGAAATCTGTCAGTCACAGGAATTATTGACTGTTCAGTCACAAAGTCGGGGGTTTTTAGGTTTAGGCTAATAAAAAATTCAATAATTAAAGAAATAATAAAAATTTAAGAAAGATATTATTTAAAATAAATTTATTAATTATTTAAATAAATTTAAAAATTTAATAAAAAATTAGGCTAATGATGAATTAAAAAGACAAAGCCAACCTAAGCAGATCAGGAGCTCCTCAGTGAAGAGGTTCTAAATGGCAGAGAAAGGTTTCCTGGTGACAAAGCAAAGTCGTGTTGGCCAAGCTTGGAAAGAATTAGTGGTGGAGATGCTGGAGAAGCTTCTGGAAGTAAAGCTGGGCTGTTTCTCCTGTTTCCTGGCTGGCAGGCTGCAATGCAGAGCTTGGAGGATTTGCTGGGCTCTTTGACCTGAAAGCAGCTGGTTACAGAGATCCCATCCTGGTGTCTGGAACCGACGGCGTCGGCACAAAACTCAAGGTAAGGTGGAAATCCATGCCAAAGAAGGAAAAACAGCGGGGAAGGGAAAATGTTCTATCAGAAAATAGCGGCTGTCTTGTAAAAATGCCTATTGGTCTCTCTAAAAAGGGGATGGAAACTGAAATTGCCCTTCTTCAGGCAAAAGAATTAAATACCTGCAAATACCCGGAGGTTGATAAGATGTCTAAAATAACTGGGTTTTAAATATTAAGAATGTAATCAGGAACCTTGTTTCACGAAGGCAGCACCCTCAAAAAAGATTAATTGATGGGGAAAAACATTTAATCCCAGGTTTAATTTGCTGTTGATTTAAATCCCAGCATTAATTTGCTGTTGTGTTTTGGATGCAAGGAAACTTTTTTGCAGCACAGTTTCCTTCTCAGTGCCTTTTGGATTTGTCAGGGAAGACAGGAATAATTCCTGAAGAGAGTTAGGAGATGATAATAAACAAAGCTGCTCCTCCAAGAACACCTGGAGGGATTTTGGTCCATTGCTCGCAGACTCCGCTCGTGATTTCGGTCCCTTCCAGAGCCTGGCTCGTGTTCCAGGGGCCCAGAGCTGATCCCAGGCTTCTCCCTGCGTCTTGCAGATTGCACAGGAGTGCCAGAAACACGACACCATCGGGCAGGACCTGGTGGCCATGTGTGTCAATGACATCCTGGCCCAGGGAGCTGAGCCCCTCTTCTTCCTGGACTATTTCGCCTGCGGCAAACTCGACGTGGAAGTGGCTCAGGGCGTCATTGCAGGAATTGCTGATGCTTGCAGGAAAGCTGGATGTGCTCTTTTGGGTAGGAACACTTCTCGGGGGGGGATCTGAAAAATATTCTGCAAGGTCTTCTGGTTGGTTTTAATGTAGTTGGTTTCCTACTCTATGGAAGAATCTGGGAGGAGTGAAAAAGCAAAGTGTTCCATGTCTTTGCTTTCAGGGAAGTTAATCTGAATCACAGTGGAAGGAGACAGTACTTTAAAAATTTAGGTTAAATTTAGATTAGATTTAGGTACAGATTTAGGTTGGATGTTGAGAAAAGGTTCTGTCCTTTCTTTCAAGTTTTTAGGGAAGTTAGGAAAACAAGTCCTTTCTCAGTGGCTGTCGTTTTGGGGCTGTTTATAAGCTTTGAACAAGAGGCTCTTTATGCCCTGGTTTGCTTTTTTCCTGCATGAACTGTTGGTCAGCTTTATGTTTGTTTTAAGGTGTTCTCTGCATTTATCAAATATAATCACCCCATTCATGCTGCAGCAAGGTCTGTGTTAGGTGAGACCTTGTGATGAAACCACCAAAATCTCAAAATTTTATTTCCAGTTCAAGACTTTCAAACTGCACATGCCTTTCTGCAAGAGCTGAACCTTCAGCTCAGCGAATTTAACTTATCACCCCAGTGACAGTGAGGGGGTGAGGGCTCATCTCCTGCCTTGTTTTGCATGATTGAACTGTGGATTTAAGTGTTGGATGGCCAAGCACTTCTCCCCGTTTTCTCTCTTGGCTTGTCCATCCTCTATTTGATCCAGCCCGTATTAAATACAGCTGAAACCCCAGGGATGAAAAATGCAGGTGAAGCTGGAGCACAGGGCAGGGAGTGAAAAGTGGGAAGAGGAGAGAAGAAGGCAGGATTTTTCCCCGAGCAGCTGGGGCTGCCCCTGGATCCCTGGCAGTGCCCAAGGCCAGGCTGGAATTGGGGCTTGGAGCAGCCTGGCACAGTGGGAAGGGTCCCTGCCGGGGTGAAATGAGACGAGCTTTAAAATCCCTTCCAACCCAAACAATTCTGGGATTCTATGATTAAAAAAAGGGTTTTTCAACACCTCTTTGCTGTGTTTTTGGTCCCCAGGAGGAGAAACGGCCGAGATGCCGGGGATGTATCCCCCCGGGGAGTACGACCTGGCTGGCTTCGCCGTGGGGGCCGTGGAGCGAGGGCAGATGCTGCCCCAGCTGGACAGGATCACTGAGGGGGACGTGGTCATTGGGGTGGCATCTTCTGGGGTCCACAGCAACGGCTACAGCCTCGTGAGGAAGATCGTGGAGAAGTCCTCCCTGGATTTCTCCTCCCGCGTCGGTGTCTCCGGGGATCAGACACTGGGTACTGCTTCCTCCTGAGCTTCCCAACAGCTGACACAGTTGTTTTGTCTGGGCCTTTGAAACTTTTCTCGGGCACCAAAGAAAAAAAATACCGTTCCATCTTTAGCATGTTTTCATCTTCTTCTTTTCCTGGGAGTCACATGTGCAGGGAAGAAGCGAAGGGAGTGGGATAAGTAATTAATTGTGGGCTAAAAGAAAAGGTAGAAGTTTGTGTTTCTCTCTAGCACAATGCTCATTACTATGCAAATTTCGATTTTGAGATTTCCCGGATTTTATACTGATTCACATTTCTCTCCATGCTTTTTCCCTCTCCCCTGGGCAGGAGAACTCCTGTTGACCCCAACCAAACTCTACAGCAAGACTCTGCTGCCTGTGCTGCGCTCGGGCCACGTAAAAGCCTACGCCCACATCACTGGAGGGGGCCTGCTGGAAAACATCCCCAGAGTTCTCCCAGAGTCCTTTGGTGTCGTTTTAGGTGAGAGAGAAGGAAAGCTGTGGAAAAATCCTCACGTGGAAGGTGTGGGTTGCTGTGGAAGCCTGTGGACGTGGCGCCACACCAGCTGGTTTGTGCTGTAGGAGTTGGATTTGTCTGTCTAGAAATGTTTGAGTTTTTCCTTGTACCTGAACCAGAGCCAGTCAAAACTCTTTGTGGCGGAAAGACTGCGCCCCATTGAATTCCCTCTCCTGGTGGTGTTTGGGATTTGATTTCTTAGGACACTTGCAAAAAGAAAATAACCTTACCAGCAATCCCAAATCAGCTGCCGCCATTTGCAACTCCCTGCGAAATTATTGCTAATTAAATGATACTCGTGAAGTTTTCAATTAGCATTCTGAGATGGTTGTGAGCTCAGGGACAGCTCCTGCTGTTTGACTTCATAAATCCTCAGCACCCTCCCCTCAGGTGTGCTGGAAAGGGATTTCACTGCTGGGGAAGGGGAGGGATGGAAAGGGAAATGGCTGGCACAGGTTGTGAGAGCTCACAGGGTTGTACAGTAAAATAAGGAATTAATAGTGAGTTCTGAACTCAAGAACTGCACATAAATACCTTTCCACTTGTCCACTGATAAATATTTATGTATATATGCACCTTTGCTCTGGAGCCAGGCTGGGAGAGCTGGGAATTTCCTGCCTGGAGGAGAGAAGCTCCAGGGAGAGCTCAGAGCCCCTGCCAGAGCCTGAAGGGGCTCCAGGAGAGCTGGAGAGGGACTGGGGACAGGGCTGCAGGGCCAGGAGCCAGGGAATGGCTTCCCAGTGCCAGAGGGCAGGGCTGGATGGGATTTTGGGCAGGAATTGTTCCTGGCAGGGTGGGCAGGGGCTGGGCTGGAATTGCCAGAGCAGCTGGGGCTGCCCCTGGATCCCTGGCAGTGCCCAAGGCCAGGCTGGACACTGGGGCTGGAGCAGCCTGGCACAGTGGGAGGTGTCCCTGCCATGGCAGGGGTGGCTCTGGATGGGCTGTGAAGTCCCTCCCAACCCAAACCAGTCTGGGGTTCCATGAATCTGTAGAAATTGGAATAGAACCATTTTAAAAGAGAACATGACAAGAAAGAAATTTCCTGTCCTTGGAATTCCTTTCCAGTGCCTTGTCCAGAAGGATTTTTGTGCTGCTGTAAATCATTTTCACCTGGTTGGAACTGGAGCAGTGGGGGATTTTTGTGACAGATTTTGCCTCTTAATACCCCAATAATTGTATTCCATTGATAGCAATTTCCACTCTTGGTCTGTATTTTCACACACAGAATAACTAGGTTTCAATTCTCTTCAGATGCTCTCACCTGGAAGATCCCTGAAATCTTTTGCTGGCTCCACAAAGAAGGGAACCTCTCTGAGGAGGAGATGGCTCGGACCTTCAACTGTGGGGTTGGAGCAGTGCTGGTGGTTCAGAAGGAGATGGCCCAGCAGGTCCTCAGGGACATCCAGGGACACGAGACCGCCTGGCTCATCGGCAAAGTGGTCTCAATACAGAAAGGTTATCGCAGCTTCATTTTCCTTGGGGGGAAAATAATCAGAAAGAAAAAGCAGAGGGAAATTCCCTTGTTTGTGAGTCTTCATGAGGTGAAAGCCTCTTCACTGGCAGCTCCCTGAGTTTTTTGTGGGGGTGTTGAACTGACAGTTCAGTTCATTCATTCTTCCATGGGTGCTTTTCTCTTCTCTCTGTTTCTCCTCTCTCTGTTTCTCCCTTTACTGACACTTTGTTTTGCTGGTTTTTGGGTTTTTCCTTGTACCTGCTCAGGCTCTGACAACGTTAAAGTCCTCAATCTCCATCGGGCCCTGCAAGCAAACAGGTCCCTGAGTGTGCACAGCCATATCCAGGGCAAGATCCAGCCAGGCAAAGTGAAGGTTGCTGTCCTCATCTCTGGAACAGGTGAGAGTTCTGCTCTTTGCTGCAGTGCAAACCAGACTGAGGGCAAGGGAACTTCAGCTTGGATTTGAAATCCCTGCAGTTCTCCATGGGCACTCTGATAGGCTTCTAGCAGGCAGGAGGGATTTTGTGCTTGGATTGATGTCAGTCTCTTGAAGCCTCTTTTAACCTGTGCTGCAAACTGTGGATTGCATCTGTGTTCAGTTTATCTCCAAACCTCTGCACGTGTCCAGATTCAGGCTCCCACTCTGGTGCCCTGTAGGAACAGCAGCAGCATTTCACAGATAGATCAGAGTGCCATGTAGGCACTCCAGCTATTTCCAGTATTCCCAATTACTAAGACCATCAATCCAGTGCTATAAATTAGTTTCCAAGTGCAGTTGCCAGGAAAGGCCTTCAGCTGTCTGAATCAGCTCCTAGCAAGATCAATTAAAAAAGGATTAATGTTTCATCAGAGCTGTTTGGTTTGGTCTCCCCCACAGTGCTGCTTATTTAAAGCCTCTTCCAGCTGTTCCCTCTATTTATTCTCAGTATCCATGAGTTATTTTCTCTCCCCGAGGCACAAACCTGGAAGCCCTCATCAACAGCACGAAGAAAGACACCAGCTATGCACAGATAGTCCTGGTTGTCTCCAACAAAGCTGGCGTGGAGGGGCTGAGGAAAGCTGAGAGAGCTGGGATTCCCACAAGGGTGAGCATTTCCTTTTTGTAATTAGCCACCATTAGCTGGGACTCCAGCAGGAAGGTGCTAAGGAGTTTTATGGGGTAGTATATGGGCTGGTAGGGAGCCTTGGCTTTTCTTTTTTGGTCTGTTGTGAATTTGTGCCCAGGGGCAAAGTACCTGACAGCGAAATCCTTCCTTTTCTCCTTCTCTGCCAGCAATCCTGATGCTTTGGGGACAGTTGTTCCATTAAACCAGCACAAAACTTTCAGTTACAGCTTAAACTTTGTCAATTGTTTGACTGTAGGGCATTGACACTGAAGTACCAACCTATTTTATCTGAATTTAATTTTAAAATGACTTGGTGGTTCATTTGAATGGAATAGAGAGGTCACACTCAGTGGGACCTTCCACTGACTCCCTGGATATTGCCTCAGGCTCTCCAGGAATCATTCCAAGTGCTCCCTGAGCTTCCATGGATTTTGTGTGCCTTGCCTTTGTACTGCAGATCTGAAATGATCCTGTTGTCACTTAGAAACCTTTTACAGTCGCTTTTCACTGCTGAATACAGACACAGGGAAATTGGGGCCCAAAGCTTTGCTCCTTTAATAGTGCTGGGATCTGTCCTGGTGCTCCAGCTCCCCCTTGGGAGGACACAAAGGGCACGAGGCAAGCGTGGTGTGAAAAACAGAGAATCACAGGCACAGACTGGCTTGGCTGGGAAAGGACCTTAAAGGCCACTCAGTTCCAACCCCAAGGTTTTTATCCAGGAGAAAACAGTGTAGGAGAGCTGATGGTCCTGGGGGTTCAGCTGTGGAGGGAGAGGTGGAGCAGGCACAGGGGCAGAGGCTGGTTCAGCCCAGGGCTGGGCTGGGCTCTGTTCCCAGTGCCAGCTGTCCCTGTCACCTGACCAGCCCTGGCTTTTCCCAAACCACCCCCGTGACTCTGGTGGCCATTAACAGGTGCTTCTATTTATTTAAGACTGGATGCTCTAAGTTAGGTAGTGCTGCCTTCTTCCTGCTTCAGTAGGGGATATATCCTGGATGGAAAACACATAACTCAGGCTGGGAGAGCTGGGGGTGTTCACCTGGAGAAGGGAAAGCTCCAGAGCCCCTGCCAGGGCCTAAAGGGGTTCCAGGAGAGCTGCAGAGGGACTGGGGACAGGGCTGCAGGGCCAGGAGGCAGGGAATGGCTTCCCAGTGCCAGAGGGCAGGGCTGGATGGGATTTTGGGCAGGAATTGTTCCCTGGCAGGGTGGGCAGGGGCTGGGCTGGAATTGCCAGAGCAGCTGGGGCTGCCCCTGGATCCCTGGAAGTGTCCCAGGCCAGGTTGGTCATTGGGGCTTGGAGCAGCCTGGCACAGTTGGAGGTGTCCCTGCCATGGCAGGGGTGGCACTGGATGGGCTTTTAGGTCCCTTCCCACCAAACCCAGTCTGAGATTCTGGGATTCCATGATCATGGAGTAGGGGCTGGTTTACGAGTTTGTGATCAACCTTTTTTTCAAGCTTTTCTGGTGTAGTTTTTGCCAAGATTCAACTGCTTATGACTGCCAGAGGCCTTGAAATGGGTGAAATCTTTGGAAGGCTTCAGGATGGCTTTTGTAGGGTGTTCCATGGTGTCCAGGTGCTGGGGCCGAGAGCCGTGGGCTTATCAAGCCAAACTTGTTTGTTCCAATGATCCCTCTCCGTGAGGAGGAGCACAGGCTCCACTCTGTCAGCTGGGCATTTAGGAGCTGTTCTTCCTGCTGGAATTCCCACCACATCCATATTCTTGTGGTTTGGGCTGCCCCAGGTGGTTGAGCACACGAGGTACCAGAGCCGCACGGAGTTCGACAGTGCCGTGGACAAAGTCCTTGAGGAGTTCTCCGTGGAGCTGATCTGCCTGGCTGGGTTCATGCGCATCCTCTCGGGTCCTTTTGTCAAGAAATGGGAAGGTGAGCACAGCTGGGGGGGGCTGGGCATGTACACAAAGGCATTTCAGAGGTTGTCACCAGGAAAAAGAGAGAGGGCCCCAGATTAAACACGATGATCTTCAAGCTCCCCTTCCAACCCAGCCCATCCTAGGATTCTGTGAAATGAGACTCTTCCCATCTGGTAAGGAAAAGGATGAGAGGGAAAGGCCGTGCACTTGTGCAGGGGCTGAAGGAAGGCAAGGGCAAACACAGGTCTGGCAGTCTTGGATTTCTTTGAAAATATTTTAAAAAAGGCTGTGAGGACTTTGGGCCTCTGCACACAGGAGGTGCAGGGCAGAGGTAAGCACCCAGCCACTGATGATTCCTTCCCCCGACAGAGGAACTGCTCTGGATCCTTGTAAAACCACCAAACTGGGCAGCATTTCACAGTTTTGGGTAACAAGCCCTGGCCAGTCCCAGGCCAGCCAGGCCTGAGTCCATGGATGGGGTGTTCCACAGGCAGACCCAGGCTGTGCTTGCCCAGAATGTTCGCAGTGTCTCCACTCTGCCCATCTTTTAATTTTCCAGCTCTTCGAGAGGCTGGTGACACCTTCAGGCCTGCTCTCCCTGCCCCAGCTGTTGCTTTTCTCCTTCTGTGTTTCCCAGGGAGTCCTGAACACACAGAGCAGCTGCTGCTTGCTCTGCTTTGGGTTACCTAAACCTGCCCAGAGCAGGCACAGCCTGGTCAGCCTCTATTATTATTTTTATTTTTTCACTGCTCCCCCGGTGACTTTTGTGTTCCCCTGGGTGTGCCTGGGATGCTTCACACCTGAACTGCTTTTCAAACCTCTCTTTAAAATCAGGAGAGCAAAGCAGGCACTCCTGAGAGGCCTTGCTGTGGTTTTGAAGCTGTCAGGTGAAGCCAGTCAGGTGAATTGGTTTTGTTTGTCTTTATTCAGGGTGCAGAGATGGAAATGCCTGTGCTGTGGGCAGCTGTCAGGAGGAGACAGAATCTCTCCCTCCAAGGGATGTGTTTGGAGCAGGGGGTCTCTGTAGAGGACAGAAAAGAACTTCCTCTAGTGCAGAATCTTGTACAAATAAAGGATTTTAGTGCCTTCTGATTTAGGGACAGAGCACTGCTCATTGTCCAGCACAGTGCAGGATTTGCTTTACCCGTGTGACTGATGTGAGAGAAAAGGAAAGACTTTTTCTGGGCAGGAGGGTTAAACTCATTTTTTAAATGTCCGGAACTGGATTGAGCTTGGAAACTTGAGCTGGGACCACGAGATCTGAGCTCAGACATTGAACTCAGCTCAGGGAGCTGGGCCAGCTGCAGGACCCTGCCTTGGCCATGTCTGGCCACTGACCCCCCCAGAATTACCCAGGAAGAATCAATTCCTGCTGCTGCTGTGGTCAGAGCTTCTCCTTTCTCTGGCAGTCACAAGGACATTGAGTGGGACTTAGGAAACTATTTCTTGCTTAACAGCCCTGAAGTGTCAATTATGACTGTTTACAAATGACAGGTTAAAGTGAATTATGTTAATGTCATGTTTATGTCATAATTAAAGTTAATTATGAATATTAACAAAGGACAGGTGAAAACAGAACCAAACAAACCGAAGCAGGCAGGAACCCACATCCCATTCTGATGAGAAATGGAGGCAGAAGAGCAGAGTGGTGTTTCCAGCCCACTGTCCCTGAAACCTTTTGGGCTCAAGCCATAGGGAGGGAGATGCTTATGCTTAAAAAGGGTTTTATGACCCTTTGATTATTAATTTGATTATTGTTGAGATATAAAGTGTATCTGAGACATCGCTGGACATCCGTGGGACATTTGCCTCCTGTAACTTGCCCAGCTCTCCACATGCAGGGGGGGCAGGGGGTCCCCGAGGTGCTGCCACGAAGAGAGAAGAGTAGAATGGAAATAACAGAATTTAAGAAATAAAATAATGGTAATAGAAACCCTGGAGAAGAAGAGGCTCAGGGGAAACCTTCTGGCTCTGCCCAGCTCCTGCCAGGAGGGCACTGAGGGGGGGCCGGGCTCTGCTCCAGGAACAGGGACAGGAGCAGAGGGAACGGCCTCAGGCTGGGCCAGGGCAGGCTCAGGCTGGGCCCCAGGAGCAATTTCCCCATGGGAAAGGTGCTCAGGCCTTGGCAGGGGCTGCCCAGGGAGCTTTGGAGTGCCCGTGCCTGGAGGTGTCCCCTGGAGGTGGCACTGAGTGCTCTGGGCTGGGGACAAGGCGGGCACGGGGCACAGCTGGCACTGCCTGGGCTGGGAGGGCTTTTCCAACCTAAATGTTTTTGATATCAAAGAAGGGCAAGGTGCTGAGGGAAGGGACAGCTACATCAGCCAATTAGTCATTATTAATCCCTGGAGAAATGTGTTTAGCCATTAGCTGTAACTGCACTCTGTGCTATTTCTATCTTAATTCTGTATTTCCATCTTCATGAAGACAGACACCGCAGCACTTGGGGTTGGCTGCCCGCATCTTCAAAACTTGTCAACAGCCCTATTCACAAATGATTTTGTTC
This sequence comes from Tichodroma muraria, assembly GCA_013390105.1. NCBI lineage: Eukaryota > Metazoa > Chordata > Aves > Passeriformes > Sittidae > Tichodroma > Tichodroma muraria. Next base: position 38,916 of record WAAG01044220.1, read on the forward strand.
CTCTGTTGGTTATGGCCCTTTTAACAGCCTGGTCAATGCTAAAAGCCAATAACCTCGGCTCTGCTTTCCCAGGGAAAATCCTGAACATCCACCCGTCCCTGCTGCCGTCCTTCAAGGGAGCGCACGCGCACAGGCTGGTGCTGCAGGCCGGGGTCAGGGTCACGGGCTGCACCGTGCACTTCGTGGCTGTGAGTACCTCCTGCAGCTCTGGAATCCTCCCCTTTTACCATTTGCACCTCCCTGGCTCTCTGTGATCCTTCCGTTCGAACGTTTTCACCTCGGAGCCTGCTGGGAGCACCCTAAACCCTCGAGGCTCATCACCTGCCCTCTGTGTTCAGGACTTTGTACCTAGAGGTGACTGAGATTTTGTTGGGACCATAGGGTGCTTTAGTTTGCTGACTCTGGAGACGGAGTGGGAATGAATAATCTGTCCAGGAGTTTAAGCTTTCCCTGAGGGAACTTCTCCCCTAAGCTTCTCAGTGCTGCCTTCCACCCACCGGAGTGGGGGAATAGTTCACGGAAGGCCCTGGCTAAGCCAAAGGCTTTGTTAAACGTGGCCCCAACTTCCTGGATTTTTTCCTACAGCCTGCCTTGCTTCTTGCTTTCAAGAAAAAGAAAAAAAATAGGAACAAACAAACAAACGAAGCCCCACTGCAAATGGCATAGGATTTGTTAAGGAGTGATCCGATGTTTGTGGGAATAGAGAAAAACTTGACAATTTATGCTGGTCAGACCCTAAGTAAAGAAAGGGCAGAGATCTCTCAGCTTCAGAGCCATGTTTTTTCAGGCCAGGGATCACTGGTTCCCTTTTGGTCACTTCTCAGGGTTCAAAGGTCTCTCCTCTTGCTCCCCTCTCCCTCTGCTGCTGGAATCTGCCTTAGGTTTTTGCTTTCTCTTGGAAAAAGAGAATGGAATCATTTTTTCAGATAGAAGGGAAACTGCATTCTTCTCTCTGTGCCATGACTTGGGGTTTCTCTGTGTGGCAGCTTCTGAGAAACAGCCCCTGCCTAGCAGGGATCTGCCCCAGCAATATTCCAGGGAAGATCTGCTGGATCCCTGTCCCGGCTCCATGCGGGCCTTGGCTCGTTCCCTCTCTGGACTGAACGTCCTTGTCCTGCCCAGCTGTCCTGGGTCGATGCTGAAGTGTATCCCCATTCGTCTGTTTAGCTCAAAAATAAGTTTTGCACCTTTAAAACTGGATCTGAGAGTGAAGGGGGAGCAGGAGAAGCGGTGGAATGTCTGAGGTGGTTGTTTTCAAAACATAAAGATAAGAGTTTTCAGCTTTCCTACACACACGGCCTGTGCTGCCCGCAGTGCGGACAATGGGAGAGCTTTCCTTTGCTTTTTTGTTAGTTTTTTTTTAGTTTTAAAACTTCTAAGAACTTCTCTGCTTCAGCTAGAAGTTCTCAGCTTCAGAATTTCTAGCTGAAGCAGAGAAGTTCTCTGGACTGTGTTGTTGTTGGGTTTTTTTTTCCCTTTTTCCTGGAACTGTTTGAACCTGCTCTGGACTGAAAACTCAGAGGAGCACCGGGAGCCCACACCTGTGGCCCACCAGCCCCTCCCGTCCCTGGCTAATGGGGTTTTCTGGACCAGAATTGTTGCTCCCTGCTGTTCTGCCTCCCTCCTGTTCTCCTCTGAACCCTTCCCAGGCCACAGTCGCTCCCAGCACGTGCTCTCCCCGCTCCCTCCGGCCCAAATCCCAGTTCCCCGTAACGCCACCCGACAGATCCCGGGGCATCCCGGGGCCCTTCCCTCCCCGGCCAGCCCCGACCCGTGGCCGTTGCCGTTGCAGGAGGAGGTGGACGCCGGGGCCATCATCTTCCAGGAGGCCGTGCCGGTGAAGCTGGGGGACACGGAGGCCACGCTGGCCGAGCGGGTGAAGGAGGCCGAGCACAGGGCCTTCCCCGCCGCCCTGCAGCTCGTGGCCAGCGGCGCCGTGCGCGTGGGCGAGGCGGGCAAGATCTACTGGCAATAGAGCCGGGCCCCCACCGCGGCCTCGCGTGGGGCAGCTGGGGGGCCTGCGCTGACCCAGGCCGGGCACAGGCTCGCGTGCCCTTCACCTGCCTCGCAGGGTTAAAGATTCAAATCCCAGGAAAGCCGCCAGTGGGAATTGCGGGGCCGTTCCCAGTTCCCAGAGGGTGCAGCAATGGCTCCTGTAAGCGCTTCCTAATTTTAATCGTTTCCTCGGCCAACGTTTCGGTTCTCAGTCGCTTTCCTAACAACCCAAATCCAGCCAGGTGGATCTGAGCAGCCCTGGGGCGGACTCGGGGCTATCAGGGCTGTTCCCTAACGGGGACCCTCCTTGTGCTGGGAAGTGTTGCTGAGGGAAATTACAATGGAAGAGACAGACAAAGGCAGAAACCTCTAAAAACCTCACCAAACAAGGAACAACTGGCCTCCCCCAAAACACCAATTATTGGATTTTTCTCCATTTGCATCCTGGTTTGAAGGTGGTGGATCTTGTCCAGCCCAGACCCTTGACACAACATGTCACTTCCAAACCTGAACGTGGCTGGCCATCAGATGGCAGCAGGATTCGGTGTCTGCTGCCCCCCTTTTCCTCAGCATTCCCATGTGAATTCCCATGAATTCCCCTCAGATTTGGGGTTTTATTTTTTTACATGAGCAGAAAGACCTGACACAAAACATGTCCATGGCTTGTGAAACATTCCTTAGGAATTCTGAAGTGCCTTTATTCTTGAACCAGTGTTTTCACCTGGAATAACACTGCGGGACACCCAGGGAATTACGAACATTTGGAAAACAATTTGCGCAGCTCAACACTTGTGGTTTTCTTTTAATATTTTAGTGTAGGGATGAAACCATTTTAATGTTCTTACTGAAAGGATCAGGTTTCCCACACACAGAGCAGATGAGGTGGTTTAGAGCTCCCCTTTAACACAGAGAAAGCTGATTTTATTCTGGGCTCTGAGGTCCTGACAGTACTCCCATGTTGGCATAAGGCATAATCTCCTTTGGGATTTGAAATAAAGCCTAATAAAGTTAAAAAAAAATAAAAATATTCAATCTACAAATATTTCCTTGGAATTGATTTCCCAGGGCTTCCAGGAGGGAAGGGCTGTACATGGTGTGGGGGCCGTGGGTCAGCGGGGAGGTCACACAGCCCCAGCCAGGGAAGGCAGAGGAAATGAAGACTTGGAGGGGTGAAATCACTGCCTGTGCAGGGAAACAATATCACATTATTGATCACAGCAGTTGGATCACTGCCAGAGAGGCCAACAGAGGGAGATCTGTCCCAAGTCCAATACCCATCTCCATCACAGGCACCTTGATCCAGACTGATATTTTGCCATGTGAGGCTGATATGAAATGGGATTTCATAGAGTCACACAAGGTTTGGGTTGGAAGGACCTTAAATCCCATCCATCCAATTGTCCCAAGTCTCTCTTACATCTATTTCTACAAAGGCATAAAAAGAAATGTCTTGGGTTGTTGGATCTGGGCTTTGCTTCAATTCCTTCTCTGGAAAAAGAACAAATAAATAAATGAACTCTCACCACAGCTGAGCTCAGAGGGGTGCCAGGAACACAGAGCCACCTGAGTTGTTCCAGCCCTGGGGACCTGCTGGAGACCTGGCAGAGCACAGCCTGCACCCCCTTGTGACATTTTATTTGTTTTGTCGGAACACTCAGTCGAGCAATTCAAACCAAGTACAAAAGGAAGCTCCTCCACAGTTACAACATGCCAAACACAAACTTAAGCCATGTGTTGACCATAAAAATTACCCATACCCAACGTTTGATAACATTCCTGGGCATTCCTATTTCTCCCAGATGGTGAAAAATTCCTTGCTCCAGTCAGACTGCAAGAGACAAATCCAGATTTCTGCAGAGAAATGGCACTTTACAGGAGGGAACTGAATTCCTCCCCTCCCTGAGCATGGAAACACCACCCGCTAGAGTAAAACTACTACACATTGTAAAAAAAGGGGGAAATTGAGCCTTTTTAACTGTGGGTGATTGATACTCCCAGACAACCGAGAGCAAGAGATCCAATAGGGATAAAGATATATAAAACCAAAACAGGAATGTATTTTTCCCACTGCATCTAATGGCTGTCAGTGATCCCTCCTCTGGAAGATTCTTCTCTGGCTGCTTCATTTCCATTTCATTCCAGCAGCTCCTTACCTGCCTTTCTTCCTGATTTGGTACTTGCATCAGTCACAATTCTGGCAGATACAGAATCCCAGACCAGGCTGGGTGGGAAGAGACCTCACAGCCCATCCAGTGCCACCCCTGCCATGGCAGGGACACCTCCCACTGTGCCAGGCTGCTCCCAGCCCCAGTGTCCAGCCTGGCCTTGGGCACTGCCAGGGATCCAGGGGCAGCCCCAGCTGCTCTGGCAATTCCAGCCCAGCCCCTGCCCACCCTCACAGGGAACAATTCCTGCCCAAGATCCCACCCAGCCCTGCCCTCTGGCCCTGGGAAGCCATTCCCTGGCTCCTGGCCCTCCAGCCCTGTCCCCAGTCCCTCTCCAGCTCCCCTGGAGCCCCTCCAGGCCCTGCCAGGGGCTCTGAGCTCTCCCTGGAGCTTCTCCTCTCCAGGAGAGCCCCCCCAGCTCTCCCAGCCTGGCTCCAGAGGGGCTCCAGCCCTGGAGCAGCCCCGGGGCCCCTCTGGGCTCTCTCCAGAAGCTCCCTGACTTTGTTGTCCCGCTCTTGCAGCAGCAGGTCCTGTTTGGGGTTACTCTGGGAAGCTCCCGCTGCTCTGCCACAGAAATGGATCCCTTGAAGGATGAATTCCCCTTGGAAGCACCAGATCAGTTTTACAGCTCAAGCCCCATCCATGTAACACATTTTCTCCTTTACCGGTTTAAAAAGAGAACAAAGGAATTCCAAACCTGAAAAGCCAACCTGGGCTCCCACCATGGATTTTCCAAGGGGGTGTAATGAAAGCTGTGAGCTCAGGGAAAAGGCTAGGGATGGAGACTTGGGATACTGAGACATTCAAGAGAAGCACATGGAGGAGAAGGGAAAAGGAGGGATAATATAAATAACTGCATACTTCCTGGCTTTTGCTATTATATATTGACTTTTGCAAATTATTTTGATATAGTACAATTTGTAATCACTCTTAACTGCTTTTGATATAATGTAATTTTCAACTTTTGTGGCCAATACTGTGGCCCTGTGTAGCTTATGTATTTTAGTGTGATAAATATATTATAGTTTAGGCTCTTGCAAAATATTGGAAATAAAGACTGTGCCGTGTATTAACAGTTGCAGAAGTAGTTAATCTTTTATAACTAATTGTTAGTTAGTTATAACTAGTAGTTAGATTTTATAACTAATTGACAATGGTAAGAATAACTCAGATAGTTCTGTGAGACAGATAATGGTGATTTAATGTACTTGTAGAATATCCTATCTGAATGATAACATTGAAAGGAACCAGGACACCAAGAGAAAAATGTACTGACTTTCTGGTTATCAGGAAGTATCAAACAAACAGAACAGAGCCTCGAGAAGAAATAAAATATATTGGTTTCATCTACAGGATGGCATGAAGACAAGTCAAAAGTTAAAACCAAGCGAGAGAATTCCCGGAACACGTAAACTCTCAGGACTGTTTGAATATGCATGGTGCTCATCAATATGCATGACCCTCGTGAACACGCATTTAACCAACGTAACGAAGAATTCTATAAGGAACTTTTTTTTACGCTAACAGGGTGCTTCTGGCAGATTGCCAAGCACCCCAGCCCTGGATCCTGCACCTTCTATCCCTCACGAAACTTTTAAAAATTGTCAAGACCGAGCCTTGTTTCTCCCGGGGAAAACGAGCAGAGCCCGAGCCGCTCAGGGCCCTGTCCACAGCCCCCCGCCTTCCTGGGGCGCCGCAGGCGCGGCGGAGGCCGCTGCGCGCCCCCGCTCCCGCTCTGCGCTCAGCCTGCGGCTCTCCCGCCTCCAGCAGGTCCTTCCATGGGCTCCGAGCCACACGGCCCCGCTGGCCACGAGCTGCAGCGCCAGGGGGAAGGCCCTGAGCTCGGCCTCCCGCAGCCGCTCCCGCAGCGCGCCCTCCGCGTCCCCGGGCCGCGGCGGCAGCGGCTCCCGGCGGATCGCGGCGCCGGCGCTCGGCTCCTCCTGCCGGGGACACAGGGGCTCAGCAGGGGCTCAGCAGCGGCTGGGGGCGCAGCTGGGGAAGGTTCCGGGGGTGTGGATGGAGCACAGGGCTGCGGGTGCGCGGCAGGCCCGAGGGACGCCCGGGGCGCGGACGCCTCCGTGAGGGCCAGCTCTGGCACCTCAGGGCTGCAGCGGGCCGAGACTTGGGCTGGCACGGCCTGGGAGGAGGGGGAGGAAGGGGAAGAACCCACCCCGAAATGCAAGGGGAGAACACAGGACTGCAAGCTACCCCAAATCTTTCTGGTTTTTACTGACAATCCCGAGGTTCCCACACATTCCTGTTACCTCCGCCTGTTTCTAACCCCCAGAAAGAAAAGAGAGCAAGCAAATTCCTAACTTCCAAGTTTTTCTAGCTCCCCAGTTCTGAGGCCACTCACCAGGACAAAATGCACAGTGCAGCCTGCGACTTTGAATCCACTTTCCAGGGACTCTTGATGGACATTTCCATCCTTGATGACTGGAAAAAGTGATGGAGAAGCATTCAAAATTTTCCCTGGGCATCAGTGAGAGAGGAAGAAAAAAAAAATAAAGTTTATAATTGGAACTGAATTTCCTTAAAAATAAAACGAGGTGTGATCATCAGCCCAAACCCTGAGCAGCACTGCTCTGATCTGACGGAATTCCCGGTCTTCCAGGAGCATGGGAGCAGCAACATTCCCAAAGGAGCCTGTCCAAGCTGTCAGTGAGTAACTCCTGAGCAAGGCCTGAGGAGTTGGCACAAACTCTCTGCTCACCCTTTATTAAGTCACTGCTCACCCCTCCCTCACTCGGGGCACACACGCAGCTGTGTCAGGGTGTGCAGGGCACCACACGAGGGAGAAATCCAGCTTTATCCATTCCAGGGAGGGATTTCTCCCTTGTGTGGAGAAATCCCTCCCTGGAATGGACAAATCTGTCTTTATCCAAGTGGGAACTGCAGGGGCTGAGTTCAGCAGGACTCCCCAGCACAGCTCCCTGGCAAAGGATGGGATCAAACTCCTTCCCTGGGGAAGGCACAGACCCACCCCACGTCCCCATTCTGCCCCTCTCTCACTGCTGAGGCAGCACAAGGGGCAATCCTCAGCCAGAATCCCAACCCAGTCCCACAGCCAAAGAGAATGGAAGCAGAGTCCCACCACAGTCCCACTGCCAGATGGGATGGAAGCAGAATCCCAACCCAGTCCCACTGCCAGAGGGAATGGAACCAAAATCCCACCACAGTCCCAGTGCCAGAGGGAATGGAAGCAGAATCCCAACCCAGTCCCACAGCCAAAGGGAATGGAACCAAAATCCCACCACAGTCCCAGTGCCAGAGGGAATGGAAGCAGAATCCCAACATAATCCCACTGCCAGAGTGAAGCACAGGGCAGCCCCTGCTGGAATGTCAGCAGTGCCAGCAGGGCTGAAGGATTTAATCAAAGGACCAGGAACTCTGACAGTGGAATCCTGGGGAGACCAACCACCCCTGCTTTAATTTCTCTTTTACATTTAATTTCTTACCTTTCCATTTTCGGAGAAAAGGGCTGGACAAAACTCTCATGAATCCTGACAGACAGATCAGCTCCACAGAGAATTCCTCCAGGACTCGGTCAATGGTGCTGTCAAATTCCGAGCGACTCCCATACAATTTGTGATCAATCACCTGGAGCAGTGAAACACAAAAGCCACATCAAGGAAACAGCTCAGGTGGGATTGAAAGCAGCTGCTTGGGCAACAAAGAGGAACAAACTGGATTAATTCCAGGACGCTCCCCCGTGATTTGAAAGGTGGGTGCAGTGAGGTGGGGTCGGTCTTTTCTGCCATGTCCCAGGTGAAAGGGTGAGAGGAAATGGCCCTAAATTGCACCAGGGGAGGCTCAGATTGGAGATTAGAAACAATTTCTCCCTTTTCAAGAGTGGTCAGGCACTGGAATGAGTTGCCCAGGGAGTCAATTGGCCAGACCCTCTGGGTAAGGGGAGGAGGAGGAGGTCCTTTTTTTCTACCCCACATCCCATTTTCAGCCCCCCAGGTGAGTGCCGATTCCTGACTCTCCTGAGGACCTTCCAAACAAGGGGCTCGCAAAACTTCGTGCTCTTGCCTGTGTAAATGTGAGTGAATTTTGATATCACTTTTCTTTTTGGAGATGAATCAGAAAAATGTCATGTGACTCCAGCTCAGGAGCTGAAGAAACTGCAGAACCCTTTCCATGAAGGGACAGCCTCTAGCAGAGTTTAGTTCCATCTGTGCACAGCTGTAAAAACAACTGCTCAAACCCACTTGATGTCAGAAGGGGGAGTTCCTGCATTTGACATCCCTATCATGGAATGTTCTCAGACAATGCTGATGGGCCTTGCCAGGGGTTTTTAGGGAACAAACCAGAACAAATTCCTGTCCCAAACAGCTGCTTTGTGACCCACAGGCAGGAGAAAACTTGTACGGTGCCACTGAAAGGGACTGGGCACAGTGTGAGACACAGGTTTTCATCCTGCAGAAGAAAAGGCTCCAGGGAGAGCGCAGAGCCCCTGCCAGGGCCTGAAGGGGCTCCAGGAGAGCTGGAGAGGGACTGGGGACAAGGCATGGAGGGCCAGGAGCCAGGGAATGGCTTCCCAGTGCCAGAGGGCAGGGCTGGGTGGGATATTGGGGAGGAATTGTTGCCTGGCAGGGTGGGCAGGGGCTGGGCTGGAATTGCCAGAGCAGCTGGGGCTGCCCCTGGATCCCTGGCAGTGCCCAAGGCCAGGCTGGACACTGGGGCTGGGAGCAGCCTGGCACAGTGGGAGGTGTCCCTGCCATGGCAGGGTGGCACTGCATGGGCTGTGAGGTCTCTCCCAACCCAAACCGGTCTGGGATTCTGTGATTCTAAGGAGGGATAAGCCCAGGAGACAACACATTTCTGTGTTTTGCAGAACCTGAAGTTTGACTGGTTTCAGCCAAAGCTTGAGGCTCACGGGCTGCAATCTCAGACCCAAATAATCCATTTAAATCCCTGGCATGTAGCACTCACTGCCCAGCTGGGATAAGCTCCCAGAGCCCAGTGAGGACTCCCAGAGCCCAGTGAGGACTCCCAGCTCTGCGCTCCATCCCCAGATCCACGGGGAAAGTTTCGCACTGAAGTGAAACCTCAATGCTCAGCAAACACTTCCTGACCACCCACGGGCTCAGCAGCTGGGAACGAAAAGGAGAAGGGAACGCGTCCTTACCCTGGTGGGAATTCCGGCGCGGGCGGCGCTCCGCAGCTCCTCCACCCCGGGTCTGTTGGAGATGACCAGCACGAGCTGGGCGCAGCTGCCCGGCTCCCGGGCAGAGCCGATGAGCGCAGGCAGGGCCGTGCCTCCAGCGGGGAGAGAGCAGAGGTTGGGGGGGACACGTGAGCACCCTTTGCCCCAGGAGGGGCTCTCAGCTGCTGCTCGGACAAAGATCTGCTTGTCCACGAACGGGGCCGGGTGGGCGCACGGATAAAGCTCAGCTGCTAAGCAGTGCCACACGGCTCCTTGACTGGTAGTCAAAGTGAAACCCCTGGAGTTTGAGCGTCCGTGGGCTCGACTGAAATGAAAGGCCGGGTGGACACACCTGAACCAGCCTCTCCCGTGCAAGGACATTCTCTGTGCCGGGACAAGTGACAGCTCACCTGCTCCAGAGACAAGAACAGCCACCTTCACCTTTCTCTTCCCGGGCTGGGGCTGGATCTCAGCAGCGCTGTCGTTCAGCAGCTGCTGGGGGCTGCTCAGCTGCAAGGCCTCTGCAAGATTCTCCACTTCAATGTGAGAACCTGCTCCAAACACACGAGGAAAGTGTTAGATTTCGCCTTTCCTTCTGAACTGACTTTGTGTAGTTTATTAATAATGTTTCAACGACAAGCAATTATATCAGAAATTAATTTATGCCAGCACGGGTAGAGCTCCAAATGGATTCAGTGCTTGAACAACCCAGATCCCAGGAGCTGTGCCGGTCTCTGGTGTTACCTGCTCACAGAATTGTTCACAAAGGCCCAGGCATGGCCTTCTCAAGGATTAGTCCCATCTTTTATAACTCTCATCTTGCACAAGGACACTAAAAACAATGCTGACAGAGCCGAGGTGACATTTTGGCTGCCCAAACTGTTGGGTTTCCAGAGGGATTTTGGTTCATGTCCTGCTGGATGTCAGTGACACACAAGGATTCAGACTGACCATCACCACACACGACTGTACAAAGCTGTGGCCTGTCCTCAACCTTTACACGGATCTGTGTGAGCTGGGAAGGGGTGGACAGGAGGGGAGTTGATCACCATGAGCGTGGTAAAATATCCACTGATTTTTGGAACAATCAGCTCAGGAATTTCCTGAAGCTTCAGGGAGGGGAAGAGGTTATCCAGGTGCTGCCACTCTGAAACAAGAACTCATTTAATACTGAAATGTAGATGTGAAGGTGTCCAGTAGCCTCCAGCCTAGTGAAACAACAGGAGAGTGGTGTGAACTACACAAACTTTGGAACAGGGAGCCTCTTCAGTCCCATGAGGACACCTGCTCACCTGTGTGACAAGGGGCAACCACCTTCCCAATCAGCCAGGCCTCCTGCTGCCTCTGGATGTCCTGGAGAACGTGCTGGGCCAGCTCCTTCTGCACGACCAAGACGGCCCCGATCCCACAGGGAAAGATTTGAGCCATCTCCTCTGCAGAGAGGTTCCCCTCCTTGTAGAGCCAGCGAAAGATTTCAGGGATCTTCCAGCTGAGAGCATCTGGAAAAGATTGAAATTTGTGTGTGGGCAGCACAAATGTTTGTTGTTATTTATTATTTACTATCTGCAATGACAGTGATGTGTCACAAGAGCTGGTAGAGACCAATATTTGCTTCCACAGGATCCCTGAGGCTGGAAAAGCCCTCCCAGCCCAGGCAGTGCCAGCTGTGCCCCGTGCCCACCTTGTCCCCAGCCCAGAGCACTCAGTGCCACCTCCAGGGGACACCTCCAGGCATGGGCACTCCAAAGCTCCCTGGGCAGCCCCTGCCGAGGCCTGAGCACCCTTTCCATGGGGAAACTGCTCCTGGTGTCCAACCTGAGGGGACCTTAAAGCCCATCTCAATCCATCCTCTGCCACGGGCAGGGACACCTCCCACTATCCCAGGGTGCTCCAAGCCCCTAAGTCCAACCTGGCCTTGGAAATTTCTTTCTTTCCTTTCCAATTTCATTCTAGAGAAATACAACACAACACACAGACACCTGTTTCCCCCCCTCCCCATCCTCACTGTATCTTTAGACTCATATGAACGTGGTTTTCTTTAATATTTCAAACTTCTGAATTCTTTGCCCAATTTTGGCTTCATCAGAAAAATTCTGCCTTACTCACAGATGTCAGATGTTGTGGGGAAGCTACCAAAAAAGTGCATTAAATGTGTGTGTGTGTGTGTGGAGCAAATAGTGCAAATTTATCCTCCCACCAAACCTCAGTATTTGGTGAAAATGTTTTGTTTGGAGAAGTGTCCTGAGGAACACACAATCTTCTCCAACACCTTTTGTCCTAGAGATCTGCTGCCCTTAATCTCCTCTGGAACTTCCCTTCTCCAACAAAGAGTGGGGCTCATGACTTGGAATAGGAATGGTTTTGGAAAGCACCCTTGGAAGGCACCCACTTGGGGCCGTTCCCCTCTGCAGGGACATTTCTGAGGATTCCACAGAAGGTGAAGCTGGAAGGTGAAGGCCGTGCTGTGCCCGAGTTCTGTCCCACGGGAACACCTCGGGTACTTACCCAGGACAGCGCTGACGTGATCGGGCAGGACCCTGGAGATGCCCCCCAGGAGCCCCTCAGCCGTGGGGGCAAAGCCCTTCACGTGCCCCGAGCGAAGGACAGGCAGCAGAGCTGGGCTGAACGTTTTCCCAGGGGTCAGCAAAACATCTCCTGCAAACAACAGCATCATCAGAAACACCGCCTCTGTTGAAAACCCCTTGAGAGGTTTAGAATAAAAAAAAAAAAAAAACAACCACAAAATGGGTTGGGTTGGGAGGGACTTTAAAGCTTATCTCGTCCCACCCCTGCCATGGCAGGGACACCTCCCACTGTCCCTTTCACTGCTCCAAGCTCCAGTGTCCAGCCTGGCCTTGGGCACTGCCAGGGATCCAGGGGCAGCCCCAGCTGCTCTAGCAATTCCAGCCCAGCCCTGCCCACCCTGCCAGGGAACAATTCCTCCCCAATATCCCACCCAGCCCTGCCCTCTGGCACTGGGAAGCCATTCGTGCCTTGTCCCCAGTCCCTCTTGTCCCTCTGCAGCTCTCCTGGAGCCCCTTCAGGCCCTGGCAGGGGCTCGGAGCTCTCCCAGAGCCTCCATTCTCCAAGCTGCATTCAAAGACTTTGTTTCCAAGATCACGGGAATGTTTCCCTGCACAGGTTCTCTCCCAGCCCTTGCAGAAAGCCTTGGGAAGGAGGCACAAGCGCTGCCCGCTCTTGCCGAGCAGCGGACACCAGCCCGACCCCAAAGACCCATTAACCCCGGCCGAGGGGAACCGCCCTGCGCAGCCCCTGGCGCTGCAAAGGCGCCGGGCAGAAGGATGGCACACCCAGAGTGCTGTCCCCGCAGCTGCCCGGGCCCGGCGAGCTGCAGCGCAGCGACGAGGTCAGCAGGATGTTCCGCACGACGGCGAAGGCGCGGCCGTGGATGCCGGCAGAGCCCAGCCCCAGGAGCGCGTCCCCCTCCTCGGCCCTGCGCAGCCCGGGCAGCCTCTGGCCCCGCTCCACCGCGCCCACCGCGAACCCGGCCAGGTCACAGAGCCCAGAGGGACACGGAGCCGCCACTTCTGTCACCTCCTCACCTGCAAGGGGAGAGAGGGGTCAGCACCGCCTCTTTGTGTTCGTTTTAGACTCACGGAATCCCACGCTGGTTTGGGTTGGGAGGGACCTGAAAGGCCACCCAGAGCCACCACCTCCCACTGTGCCAGGCTGCTCCCAGCCCCAGTGTCCAGCCTGGCCTTGGGCACTGCCAGGGATCCAGGGGCAGCCCCAGCTGCTCTGGAAATTCCACCCCAGCCCCTGCCCACCCTGCCAGGGAACAATTCCTGCCCAAGATCCCACCCAGCCTGCCCTCCCTCAGCTCAAAGCCATTATTGTGACACCATTTTAAATTTATGGCATCTCCTAAAGCCAGCAGCATATCCAGGGACACACAGCCTAAGAACATTCAGATGTATTTTTAAAATCTTTCTTGGTTTGTTACTTCTCCTCAAGACTCCAACAAAACAAAGCTTCATGAAAGAAGAAGTGTTTTTGTCATTATTATTTCTGGTACTCACGTGGCATCTCCCCGAGTATGGGAGAGGGCATGGAAATATTAACATTGCAGAGTGTGAGGCTTCCAGTTCTGTTCTCCTTTGTTCAGGGATAAAGAAGGAAGAACAAGGATCCAAGTGCACAGATACTAAACCCCATCTTTCTGCGCTGACCCATTTTACAGACAAGAAAGAACTGAAGCACAAATTCACAGCTGTTTTTTCCACCAAACAGAAACCAACAATTCCAGGGCCACGTTCTGCCTCTGCCTCCCAAGTCCATTTCTCTGGTGATAAATTCAGCCTCAGACCCTTCAATCTCATAGGAGAGGAGGGTCCATACCCAGGAAAGCACATCCTGCACTCCTGCAAGCCTCAGCTATTCCTTCTTTGATTGTTTCCATCACTTCAGCATCGAGTTTGCCGCAGGCCAAATGACTGAGGAAGAAGAGGGGCTCAGCCCCCTGAGCCAGGAGGTCATTGACACACAGGGCCACCAGGTCCTGCCCAATGGTGTCGTGTCTTTTACAGACCTGGGCAACCTGCAGAACATGGTGGGAAAGAGAAACAGGCAAAACTCAATTATTTATCAGTGAAATCAGTAGAAACCTTCTTTTCTCTGAAAGGAATCACTACAGGACATACATGGAGGACAGAACCTGGTGCATTACCTAGTTGAAATCAAGAGAAAACAGCTCATTTTCTTGCAGACAAAAAAATAATAATCTATTTTTCTTTTTTAAATATTAGTTCAAATTTCAGCCATAGCTACATAGAAATTGTCATTTTGCGATTTACTTTTTGTTTGCTTTTTAGAATGCTATCATAGAATCATGGAGTTATTTGGGTTGGGAGGGACCTCAAAGCCCATCCAGAGCCACCCCTGCCATGGCAGGGACACCTCCCACTGTGCCAGGCTGCTCCCAGCCCCAGTGTCCAGCCTGGCCTTGGGCACTGCCAGGGATCCAGGGGCAGCCCCAGCTGCTCTGGCAATTCCAGCCCAGCCCCTGCCCACCCTCACAGGGAACAATTCCTGCCCAAGATCCCACCCAGCCCTGCCCTCTGGCCCTGGGAAGCCATTCCCTGCCTCCTGGCCCTGCAGCCCTTGGGAATTGTCTCCCTCCAGCTCTCCTGGAGCCCCTTTAGGCACTGGAAGGTCTTTGATGAAGCACAGACAGTTCCCTCAGGAACTGCTGTTTGGTTTTAGAAGTCCTCAGGGTGTCTGCATTTCCCAAGTAAGGAACCCTGCGTCAGGTGTTGTGGCTCCCATGAAGTTCTGGCATTTCCAGCTCCAGGGGTACCCTGGAGTGTTCTGCTCAGCTCACAGGGCTGCCATGGGACAAAGGTTGCACAGTGATCGCAGAATTACAAAATCAGAGAATTATTTAGCGTGCAAAAGACCTTTAAGATCATCAGTGGATAAATTTTCAAGGGGCTTCCTTTTACTGAGACAGTTCCACCTGTGCAGAAAAGCCCAGGACAGAGGGATGGGTGAGGGGAAAATGTGGATAAACACCACTGGAATCCAAATGGTGAGGGAGCAGCACCCAAACAAAGTCTGGGCTTGGATTCCTGGTTGATTTCCCTGGCTGCTGGATTCAGGAGTGCTATGGAAACAGGCATCCCACGGCCTTTGCTGCATGACAACACCTCCTCCCACTGCTCCGGGAACAATCCGGGCAGGCGCTTTCCTTGGCCAAGGAGGAGCCTTGGGAACAGTCTGTGGAAACACAGGTGGGAATGTCTCCATGCCAAGCAGTTGGAACAAAGGCTCACAAGAGCCAGCACCAATCCCTTTCTCATGCTCAGAGGTGTCTGAGGATGTGAGACTGCGAAAGACCTTCGGGATGACTCTGCTCAGTCTCCTGCTGTTTGTTATCCTGGCACTAAAGGCAGAAACTGTTTGAAACAAGGGACATGGCTGTGCTTGACAGTGGAAAGAGCTTCAGATCTCCACTGTCCTGATGGCTGAAGACCTTCTGATTTAATATATAAATAAATCCCCAGGTCAACTTATCCTGATTCAATACATAAATATATCCCTGGCTTAATTTATCCCAATTCACTAAATAAATATATTCCTAACTCAGCTTACCCTGTGTGTTCTTGGCTAATTAAAATTCTTTATTTCTTGGCTTCTTTAATTTTTATTTCCTCCATCTTTCCTTTCCCCAGTGACCTGTTCCCCCTCTCCACACACAATTTATTAGGCTGAGTCTGCCACTTCTCATTTCAACGACTCCCTGTGCTCCTCCACACAGATCCTCCTCAAAGCCAATGCACCCTCTAGTTTATAGCAGAAATTCTGGGGTTTAGTGCCTCGAGTTTTCAGCCAAATTTTGGGTTATTACCCTTTCACCACAAAAAATCCACACCCTCAATTAGGTATGCCCAGGCCTCGCACAAATAACCATTTACACAGTTCAGGTGCCCGCTGTGGGGGACCCAGGAGTGTTTGCAGAGCTCGGGGGGGTGCAGATGGTGGGACTGAAAACAGCCCTGGCAGGTGGCATCAGCCTTGCTGCAGGGGAGCTGCCAATTACCTGCAGTTTGGGTCCAAGGCCCTTGGTCTGGGACACCAGGATGGGATCATCATAACCAGATGCCTTCAGGTCAAAGAAAGCAGCAAAGCCTCCTCCTTCCGAGCGACCTCCTGCCGAGTGCAAACGCGGCACGGATTTATGGGAAATAAAAACACCCAAAACTCTCACCAAGAAAAGAACTGCAAATTATCCCAGAGTCCCTGAGGCTGGAAAAGCCCTCCCAGCCCAGGCAGTGCCAGCTGTGCCCCGTGCCCACCTTGTCCCCAGCCCAGAGCACTCAGTGCCACCTCCAGGGGACACCTCCAGGCATGGGCACTCCAAAGCTCCCTGGGCAGCCCCTGCCAAGGCCTGAGCACCCTTCCCATGGGGAAATTGCTCCTGGGGCCACCCTGAGCCTGCCCTGGCCCAGCCTGAGGCCGTTCCCTCTGCTCCTGTCCCTGTTCCTGGAGCAGAGCCCGACCCCCCCTCAGTGCCCTCCTGGCAGGAGCTGGGCAGAGCCAGAAGGGCCCCCTGAGCCTCCTCTGCTCCAGGGTTTTCACTACTATTACTTTATTTATTTACTTATTTCCATTATATTCCTCTCCATTCTGCACCTCTAAGAAGCACAACCACCTCCATAGCACGGCAGGCATTTCTTAATTAATCATAAGAGGAGTGACAAGAAAGAAATGAATTTTCTTTCTTTGTGCTGATCCCAGCCCGGTTTCCCAAACTCAGCTTCAATTCCACGAGTGCATGGCCCACCCCCCAGGGAGAAAAGAACCAATACACTGAGGCAATTCCCAGATCCTTCCCAGTCCCACCTGCCCTGGTGCCTCTCCCAGCTGATGTTTGTGGCAGATGGCTCAGAAGGTCCCTGGTCCCAGCTCCCGCGTGTCTGTCCCTGTACATCAGGGCCCTGCGGGGAGGGAAGGACGTGCTGGCAGCAGCCGTGACCCTTCCTGCAGGGCCCAGCAGAGACGGCCCAGATGTGGGAGGCAGGAAGGAACATCTGGGCTGTGCTCCCCATCCCAGGGCCTGTGCTCACGTACAGGGGCTGCTGGAGCAGCCGCAGGCCCCGGTGCCCGATGTCCCTCCTGAAGGTGGCCCCCTGGAAGTGGATGGTGGCCACGCCCCTGTTGGCTTCTCCCAGGGCTTCCATCAGGTCCTGTCTGATGGCAGTGATGGACAGGACTCTGCCACCACTTGTCACCACCCTGCCATCCTTCAATGCTGTGCCCCCGTGGAACACCTGCAGCCCCAGCTCCTTGGCTTGCTGAAGCCCTGCAAAAATAAAGGGAATTGTCGGAGAATTTTGAATTGCATTCTCTGTTGACAGTCTCAGAACAAGGTGGGAAGAGCCCTCCAGGCTCATCCAGTGCCACCCCAGCCCCACCAGCATCACCCCAAGCCCTGTCCCCAAGGGCCACCCCCAGACTCCTCCTGAGCACTGCCAGGGACAGCGACTCCAAACCTCCCTGGGCAGCTCAGACCAAGGCCTGACCACTCGGACAGGGAAATTTTCTTTCCCAGTCTCCACCCTGAGCCTCCCCTGGGGCCATTTGAGGCCATTCCCTCTCCTCCCTTCCCTCGGGACAGGGCAGCAGAGCCCGACCCCCCCTCAGTGCCCTCCTGGCAGGAGCTGGGCAGAGCCAGAAGGGCCCCCTGAGCCTCCTCTGCTCCAGGCTGAGCCCCTGCCCAGCTCCCTCAGCCCCTCCTGGGGCTCCAGCCCCTGCCCAGCTCCCTCAGCTGCTCCTCCCAGGTTGTGTTTTCCAGACATTTCCCCAGATCCATTACTTTCTGTGGACAAAACACTAAAGATTGAAATCCTTTATTCAGTCAAGGGAGAACAGCAGAAGTTTTTCACCTTTGCTTTTTTCTGAGAAACAGCAGCATCAGTGAAAGGCATCCCACTGCACTGGCCCCAAGAATCCCCTTCTGAGCCACCCAGTAGAGCATCATGGAATTCCAGACTGGTTTGGGCTGGGAGGACCTCAAAGCTCATCCAGTGCCACCCCTGCCATGGCAGGGACACCTCCCACTGTGCCAGGCTGCTCCAGCCCCAGTGTCCAGCCTGGCCTTGGGCACTGCCAGGGATCCAGGGGCAGCCCCAGCTGCTCTGGGAATTCCAGCCCAGCCCCTGCCCACCCTGCCAGGGAACAATTCCTGCCCAAGATCCCACCCAGCCCTGCCCTCTGGCCCTGGGAAGCCATTCCCTGGCTCCTGGCCCTGCAGCCCTTGGGAATTGTCTCTCTCCAGGTTTCCTGCAGCTCCTGCAGGCCCTGCAAGGCCCCCCTGAGGTCACCCCAGAGCTTCTCCTCTGCAGGTGAACAATGCCAGCTGTGCCAGCCTTTCCTCCCAGCAGAGCTGCTCCAGCCTCTGCTCATCCTGGAGCCTCCTCTGGGCTCTCTCCTAAATGTCCACATCTGGGGGACCCTGACTGTAAAGGAAGAAATCCCACAGGAAGGAAATATGGGACCCAGGAGCCACCACAGGACATATCCCTGCTCTCTGGGAAGTGTGGATAAATTGTGCAGGGCTTTCCTGCAGGAAATCACGATCCACAGCCATTTCCTGCCCGGATTCTCCTCTCCCCTGACATTAAACCATCAATGCTGATGTTACCTCAGCGCTCCCCCACTATTCTCTCCTGCCCACTCCACACAATTCCCCACAACACCTGGAACTGGTGCTCCACAAACACTCACAGGTGGCTGGTCTGACATAGGGAAGCAAAACCGTTCAAGGCTTGGAGTTTTTTTAGATTCCTACTTTGAGGGAAGGATAAGGGAAGAGGAGGAACTGCTGCCATCACCTGGGAAAACGAGAACCAAGCACAGTTTTCTCCTTGCTACAGGCTCCTCTACAGGGATTCTTCCCCTTGGCCCTGCTGCATTGGAAATCCAACCCCTCTGCATCCTGTTTTAAGGAATACTCCAGAATAAAAAGTTGATCAAGCCATTAAAATGAGAGAATCACAGAATATCCTGAGCTGGAAGGACACACAAAAATCATCCAGTCCAAGCCGTGGCCCTGCACAGAACACGCCAGCAATCCACCCTGGGCATCCCTGGCAGCGGTCGTCTAAAAATATGTGATGCAATGTGAAAAAGAGAATAAAAACTAGCAAACCCCATGAAACTCTGAAGTGGAAGGTGGATAACAAAAGAATGGCTTGAATTCCATTGATTGAACTTTCTTTTTTTGTGATTAACGAGCAGGGGGTCAGAAACCCTGCCGGGGACAAGGCAGCAGAGCACGACATTGTCCCCAGGTGATGGAGGGTCCCCAGGGAGCTGCCAAAATTTGGGAGCCCTGGCCAGGAGCTGAGGTGCTGGGGTGGGCTGACACGAGGAGAGGGTGGGACCGGCAGGGCAGGAGCTGAGCGGGGAGGAAACGGTTCTGCAACAGTTCCCTCTGTTTTCAGGCATTATGAACACCTTCAGGAGATCCTGAACCGGGAGCACTGGGACAGAGGAAAGGAATATTGAATGCCTGTATGAATCCTGACTGTCTATATCCCATATCCAAACGGAATTGATATCTAAATGGACACTGAATGCCTATCCTGTCTACATCCCATATCCAAACGGAATTGATATCTAAATGGACACTGAATGCCTATCCTGACTGTCTACATCCCATATCCAAACGGAATTGATATCTAGATGGACACTGAATGCCTATCCTGACTGTCTACATCCCATATCCAAACGTAATTGATATCTAGATGGACACTCAATGCCTATCCTGACTGTCTACATCCCATATCCAAACGGAATTGATATCTAGATGGACACTGAATGCCTATCCTGACTGTCTACATCCCATATCCAAATGGAATTGATATCTAGATGGACACTGAATGCCTGTATGAATATTGAATATCTATGTATATGGATATTGAATATCTATTTCTCATATCTAGATGAAGATTGAATATCGATATCAAATACCCATATGAATATTGGATATCTGTATCTAACATATATATAGATATTGGATACCTATGCTAATATTGAACATCTATATCAAATAGCTACATTAATATTGAACATCTATGTTGAATATCTATATGGATATTGAATATCTATTTCTCATATCTAGATGAAGATTGAATATCGATATCAAATACCCATATGAATATTGGATATCTGTATCTAACATATATATAGATATTGGATACCTATGCTAATATTGAACATCTATATCAAATAGCTACATTAATACTGAATATCAATGTTGAATATCTATATCAAATATCCATATGAAAATTGAATACCTATATCTAATATATATATGCATATCGAATATCTATATCGAATATCCAAATGAATATTGAACATCTATATCTAATATATGTATATCGAATATCTATATCTGATATCTATATGAATATTCAATACCTACATGAATATTGAATACCCATCTCTAATATCTAAGTTAATACTGAATACCTGTATGAATACAGAATATCCCAGTGCCCGCCTTGCCCAGACCCCGGAGCCCTGTGAGGAAGTAATTAAATAATTAACAACCTCCCAGAGTTACCTGTTACCTCCATGCCTTTGTCAGAGTCTCCTGGGTATCCTGGGCTGGCCATGACCACACACACAGCAGTTCTGTTCTCCGACCAGGCTGGCATGCAGCTGCAGAGTTTGCCATCAATCGCTGCTTGAATCACTTCATAAAAATCATTTTTAAGCAGGGGGAGAATTACCTGCAGAAAGTTTTCAGAGTAATGATGTAAGTTAATTTTTATTTTGCTGGCTTGCTGAAATTCACCTTAGGGAAAATTCAACTGATGGAATAAAATCTGTGTGTGCCAAGCCAGTAGATTCAGAAACTCTGGGTGAGCATTTAATTTGCAGTGTCTTTTGGCACCAGTCATAAATTTAGAAACACAAGGTGTGAGCTTATGTAGAAGGAACACAAATTTAGGCCCCTCCCATTCTGCTTCTATCAAGAAAAACAAAATCTGAGGAACCATGTTTTAACTTTTAAAGCCTTTAAGTCATAATTCACAGGAACTGATGAGCCAAAATTTTAAGTTACCTCAGATATTGTCTAAGATGTTCACATCCAGATCTTTCCCTAGAAATAAACTGCAACAGTGAGAGGTAAAAGAATGGAGCATCTTTAATTTTCCAGTGTGTTCCACTCACCTGACACTGGGGGTCCCCAAACTGGCATTTAAAGTTTAAAATCTTCACCCCCTCTTTGGTCAGCATCAAACCTGTTTGCAGCACACCTGGGGCACAAAGAGCAGAGCCGAGCAAATGAACTTAAACATTTCTTTCTTTCTTTCAAGAACTCCTTCAAATGAAACAGAGCGTTTTGGAGTGTGGGATTCATTTCTGCAAATCAGAAGGCGTTGGGAGCAAGAGTTCTGCAAGCGCTTAGATGCAAGTGATAATAGTTCCCAAATATCCATAGAAGTGACAAGCAGCCACCTGAGGAACAGGGCACCACGCTTTGAACCCCACAAAGCAAAGGTTCTCTGGCATCATGCACCCAACTCCATCCTTACTCAACTCCCACTCCATTCTTACTCAGGCATTGTAAAAAAGGCCCCAAAAAGCAGAAACTGAGGATGTGGGTGGGAGCCCGACTCTTCAGAGGGCTGAGATCTCTTCAGTGCCATTCTAAGGTGTCTCTAATGCCTCGGCATTAAGTGACACCTGTGGGCAGCACCTGCCTTTGGATAAACAGCCTCTGGATAAAGATCTGGAGAAAACGGACATTGCTGTACGTACAGTGAGCAGTACAGCAGGACTGAAGTCTATGCTCTACCCTGAACTGCAAATAAATCTGTTTTATTTAAAAATATTTAATAAAGTCATGGTGTTTTGAGGAGAAAAGGCCAGAGCTGTCTCCCAAAGAGCTGTGAACCAAATCAGCGAGGCTTAACACTGCATGAAAAATGAGCTGCTGCTGCTGGGTATTTTTTTTTTAAACAAATACCGTCTGGAATTCGGAAGCAGCCTCTGACAATGGAATTGACCTGGATAGGGGCTTACCTTGGTTTTCAGGTGCTCACTCACCTACATAGGCTGCTCCTTCTTGCCTCAAGCTGTCCACGATGTGCTGGAGGACTGCACCCCTGATTTGCTCTAGAAGAGCTTCTGGAACCTGGCAACCAAACCAAAGCCACTGAGGCAGTGATGGCATCTGCTGGCCTTGCTGGAAGGACTGGGCTGAGGAGGCGCCTGAGCTTTTTTTGCTGCTCAGCCCCTGCTCCTTCCTGGGGGTGCTGCTGTCTGCAGGCTGGAAACCTCACTCCTCTGCCTCCTGAGGATGGTTTGGGAGGTTCTGAAGGAAGTCTGGGACTGGCAGCCCGGGCTGAACTCACTCAGAGTGTTTCTGTCCTCGGGCAAACCCACACTGATATTGTGCTGGAGCAGCTTATTTGGAGCAGTGCTTTGACCAAGGACCCCCAGGTTACGCTGAGGGCACTCAGGGAAATCTGCAGGGATTTCTGATGTCATGCTAACGGGAGCAGAGAAACACGGAGCTTAGGAATAATGGAAGAGGTAAAAGAGAGGCTGCTGCAGAGAATTAAACCCCAAAGGATGACCATTAAGGTCTGAGCCCGGGAATCCACTGCAGAAGACACGGGGATGGGAAGGGCCCTCCTGGGGCTGTGCTGAGCAGAGGCTGGGGGCGAGCAGGGGCTGTACCTGGGGCACGGGGCAATAGGCTCCCATCCCCGCCGTGCTGGGGCCCTGGTCCCCCTCCAGCAGCCGCTTGTGGGGCTGAGCCGGGGGCACGGAGGCCACGGTGACACCGTCGGTGAAACAGGAGCACTGCAGGGAGAGACACGGGCACAGCGGTGACAATGGCCAGAGCGGCCACAGCAGCCTGGCCCAAGGGACAGCACTGCCCTCACGGGCTGAGGCTCAGTTCTGCTGGAAAGTGTAGAAATTGCAGAAGCCCAGATTGCAAAAGGTATTAAAGCCCGTCCAGAGCCACCCCTGC